>QFET01009068.1:0-26973 GCA_003316355.1 Tuber calosporum | reverse complement strand
GTCGTCTGGGCAGCAGAACGCCCCAAGTCAAGAAGTCCCTGTCGGCATGATATGAGCCATTCTTCCTACAAATACTGCCCCTCGAAAAAAGAAAAAAAAAAGAAAAGAAAGCTGTTTAGCCTTGTTTACCCCAGATCCCTTACCCCCGAGGGAGCACGGGCAAGCAGCATGGGTGGGGAAAGAAAGGGGCGAGGAGCTGTCCGAAAATCTTAGAGGGTGTCATTCCTAAATCAATGTGGGGACCGGGTTAGCGCATGATACGGTAGTAGCTTAAATTTAACTTTTTTTTTTTTCTCATGTTTTTCACTCACAAGCAAGTATCACAAGCATGGTCGAGGGGAATCCAAAGACCGTTCAACCACTACCGATACTTACTCTATGATAACGATTGACAGCTTGAGCGGGGGCTTACAGCCCGAAGGGAATAAAAGATATTCAGAAAATGGCTCTGGGCTGCCGGTAAGCTAAGGACATGATTCTCGTACGGTATAACATGCCATGCCATGACACGCTTACACTATGCAATGCATTTGTTTCAACCACCGGCTATCATTCAGTAATTCGGATGGAATGGACGAGAGTGGAGATCTGACATCAAACTCTGTCCTCCCTTGGCGTGCATTCATTCTTCCTATTTTTATTTTTATTCTTCAAACCTACCGGTATTCCCTTCTTCTTCCTTCCTTCCACTTGTCTTTTTCAAAACAAATTCCTGTTTCGATGGTAGTCGATCGGTTTCGTCATCTGTTGTGGGTATGATCACGTCAGGAGAAGATCAGATTCTCAAAGTTCCATGTAATGTTCCTATTTTTGTAGATTCCGTGTGCATAATGGGTAATGCAAGGTGGAGGGAGGGAGGGAGGGTATCAATGTTCTGTACCTGTTAAGCATGAGAGAATCACTGATAACATGGAGAAAGGAGAGGTCACAACACACGTTTCGGCATTTGAAAGAAACATGATGAGCGCTTTCGTGATAAGTTATCATCATAGAAGCTATCCCTTCTTTCCTCTCTTTTGCAGTGCACCATTCAAACCCCTTCCACCCCAAGCCGCAACCGCCGCAACCGCCGCAACTCCCGTTTCACAACATGCACTTTCTCACTCCCGATTGTTTACTGTACATGTCCTTCCTCCCCCTCATGTTTCGGTAAAAAAAATCAATCAATCTACCGGTATGTCCACTGGATAACAACCCTATCGTGTAAGGTACTCTACTGTACTACCGTATCATACGGGAAGTGCAATATCACTAAAGAGTTGCTAGCTAACAGCTACAGGTATGATATGATATGAGAAACATTTACATGTATGATATAGCCCTACACATCAGTCAATGCCCTAGTGCCCGGACATACTAGCATGCTCTCTCGTACCTGCGTATTCTCCAATACCTATGCTCCCTCATATCTGCGCTTCCCCAGTGGTCGTATGCCTAGTTCTAGTGGTGCTTCTATTGAAAATATCATAACCCCCTACATCCAGGATTCTCATATGATACCCGAGCACCATCAACGCCTGCTGCTCTCGGCAACTAGCGCCTCGAGCACTGGGCAGCAAGATAAAGTTACCTAGCGTGAAACAACAAAAAAACCTCGTGAAGCCAAGTCAGTGAGGCAAGTAAGCCCACTCACTCACGTACAAGTACTCACTCAACCAGCAGACTGATGAGCGAGCGATTACCAAACCTACCCAGCATGCGCTGCTGATGTCAAATTAGAACTAGTACAGTACAATACTTTACGGTACTATACCGTGCAAGTACGGATTCGGGTTTGATAAGAACCGGCGGCTAAATAGCTAAATACGGGCTTTGTCCTACCCTCTCGGAGTCGGAGACTTAATTGGATAATGCACTCGGAATGCCAACATACCTATCGCCTTCTCGCAGAATGCACAGTGATTAGTTTTTGTGGTCGTATTTTTAAAGCATTATGCAAAGAATGCTTTTGCACTGGACGTTTAGTAGAGTTCTTCTATCTTATCATTTCAATCATCAGTGGTAATTAGGGAATGTGAACTCTCACCTGTTTCCTGAGTAGTTACTACGGATGCCTCTGTGTACTCCTACCCCCTGTGTGCGCACTGGAGGTTCGGTCTTGGGATGATAGCTTAATCTGAATTCAATCGGCTCTCCGGTTCACTTGTCTCCTGTTCATCTCCTTCCTTTCCTTCTCCCCCTTTTGTCTTCTCTTCTCTTCTCTTCTCCCTTCTTCCTTTCTTCCACTGTCTAACTCTCCTCAGGCTTCCAATTTCAAACAATTCCTCCTCTATGAACCACCATACATTCTCTATAAAGCAGATCCTGAGTTCTCCATCTTGCTTCCCAAGAAACCAACATCTTTCAATCATAGGACCGCCATTCTGGATGTACCAAGGTTGTACGATCACATCTAACCAGTTAGCACCGGTGATTTACAATAGGGTACAGGGTGGGAAAAGCCATGACGTTTTTCTCACAATGAGTATTTCACATTTAGGCGGCAAATCTCAATCACTAGAGGTATGATGGAGACAGAGAACCCAACCCATTTTCCCCGCGGATTAAAAAAAAAAGCATAGAAGGCAAAAGAGAAGAAAAGGGAGAAAGAAGAGAGAAAAAAACCCAGTTGATACAAAATAAAAGAATGACGTCAGGAGATCCTGGCAACAACTCCTCCCCTGGGTCTGCCAGGAGTCTTCATAGCAGCATTAACCAGTCTGGTTTGCCCTGGAACCAAAACAGGCACCTCAAAAACTGGATCTTCAGCCTGAGAAGCGTCAGAAACACATTGCACCTTGGTAGTCCCTGATCCACCAATGTGCTTGCCGCGTAGATGTGGGGGAATATATCGACACCCGAATTCCGCTTGCTGCAGCTTCCGCCGATCGCAAGCCTCAGAAATCCTCCTAAGATGCAGGGCTTCGGACGTCTTCTGCGCATTATCATAACTGAGGGTAGTAGTCCCGTATGAAGCATGCACGTGGCCAAAGACATGAAGCATTGGGCGAACCCTCGAAAGCGCCTTCAGCAACCCACTACACCCATTCCGATCAGAAAGGTACCCTGCCGGAGGCTCATGGGTAACCAGAATGTCAACGTCATGAGGAACAATGTCCCACGACGAGAGATCGTCGTCCTCGAGGTACCCAAAAGCAGTATTGGTCGATGTAGCCAACGAATTCGGTGACCCAAATACCTTGAACGTTCGTCCTCTGATTGTCACATGCGCGCTCTGGTTTTCAAGATATATAATGCCAGACTCCTTTGCTTCGCGGAACGCTGCACGGCACTGCTGGCGCTCATATAAGTCGTTATATATTGCGGCATCACGGGCGTCACAGTTGGAGTCGAGTGCTCGGTCATGGTTACCGCCGACGACTATCTTGATTGTGTGGGGGAGCGTGCGTAGTTCGGGCAGGCGCTGCATGAGCTGTGCCGGGCGGCCTTCGGAAAGGTCTCCGGCCACAATGAGGATGTCGCCAGGGGGGATGTGTACTTTGGATAATGGGATTGTGTGTAGATCGCTGATTGAAACGACGATAGTCTCTTGGGAAGCAGCGGGCAGGGTGGTCAGCTTTGGCTGTGGTAGAGTCACTGTTTTTGATATAGGAGGTGGCTGTAAATAAGGTCGTTTCTCAGAATGGAATTTTGATTGTGATGGAGATCTTGTCTAGCGCAGGGGCAAAATGCCGTTGTAGAGAAACCGCGATATACCTGGTGTGAGGCGAGTTTGTGAGAAATCGGACTGAGACAAAAGGACTGTGATTGGTGACTTCGAGTGTTCGTTAATCTAGCTGTGCTATCTAAAGAAACGGAAACAGCTGCCATTGAACCCACTCCTTGGTGGTCACCGAGATCTAATCAGTATTCCCTAACCTACCAGCAACTGCCATTCACATGACATTGTGTAATCGGGCTAGGCTGCATTTGCTTAGTGGCCTATACATACTTCCAGAAATCGTCTCAGGTATCAAAATACATTTTCTATGAGGAGTGGTGCTCACAGGTCATGACCCTGCAATGCGTACTCCTTCACAAACACTGTAATTTGATCCAATTGACCAAAACTCAGAGAGGAAAACTCTACCAACTCTCTAATGACGCTCTTTCAAATCTCTATCTAATATCTGTCAAATACAGATGTGGTGCTTTGGTGATCGAAGGATATTGATCTAGTGCACTGGTCAGAGTACAGCAAACTCCCTAGTGGTATTAGGATGATTCACGTCCTAGCCCATATCCGCCACAGGAAGATACCGTCTCTTCAGGTTGATAGCTATAACAAGTATGCACATTGCTACGAACAGGTAATACTACCAAATATAGAAAATGCCCACGCACTGAGCTTTTTCAGTACATCTTCAATGATGAGCTCTGGATAAATGATCCTGCTTCAATAATAGTTTAGTCAAAAAATACTACCAGGAATCAGAAAACATACTACACAGGTTAATGGGAAATGGGAGCCTATTTGTAGATATGAGCTTTAGGGATATCTAGGGTCCTTGTTTACATGTGACTGACAGGAGCCTTCATATAAACTAACCCAATATATCGTGAGAATCTAAAAGGAGCCTAGAGAAACCAATTAGAGAGGAAAAGAAGAATCAATAGGAGAAGTCTTTAGCAGAGTAAGAAGAAGGGTATTGAAAATAGTAAAGAGAGAAATCAAGTTGTAGGATTGAAGCATCAAGTCCTGCAAGGCTATAGTTGTTGAATCCTTAATGCCTCTTAATATGTACTTGAAAGAGGAATAACTTAAACCTAACAATCACTAAAATATTGTACCTATGTGAGAGCTTATAATATGCAATACAATCATATATCAGAGTAACTTTAGTTATAAAAAAAGTTATTTCAAGAGGAACAAAATAGGGCTGTAACATGTGTACATGTTCCGGTACCTCTATTACCACTCTCGTTAGTCTTTCATATGTCATATTACATTTATTTGATTTAATATATTTTGTATCTGGTTTCCCTACTGGAATCTCTAGATTCCGGTGCTTTGTTTACTATAAGCTTAGGAGGGTTGGCAGAATTGTGCCTCAGGAGTTCCAAAGGAAGAAACAGGTCAGGTATACTGCCAGTCAGATAAAGGCAGTGTGGTGGGAAGGCCCCAGGCTTTCAAGGACTCCGGCAGTGTCACAGGATTCTGGTCGCTGTAAACTGACCAGCAATGATAGTGGCTACTGGATTCCTGAGCCTTAGCTCTTGGTAGGAAAAAAAATTATGTATTTAAGAGTAATCTCCTGTGGAGCAGGAGATATGTTATGGAATCCTACTATGTTTCTACTCTTACTACTGACTTAATGTTGGTTATTACTTATTTGAGTTTATACCTGATAAGTGCTACTATTTGGTTGTCCCTTCCTACCTGGTTATGACTTCCTAACTGGTTATACTTTCCTTGTTTCACTTATCATTACCTCCTCCTTGGTTCCACCCATTTGGGTATCCCTATCCTCCACTATACCTACTGGATTTCTATAGTATTCGCGATCGCTTGTTCCTCCTTTTTTGGATTCTATTGCTTGTTTTGTTAGCTCCATCTACTCGATTTTAAACCTCTGTTTGTGGAATATGGTTACCTTGTTATGCTATATCGGTTAGCATATTATTGGACAGGATATTTGCGCTTTTGTTAAGTTTTCCTAGCTACAATCTTTTGTATTTAAAAAGCCTTCAATCCCTTAAGGAATTGGACTCTGAAGCCTCACAGCACTGTTATCATTAATACTACAAGTTGAACAGTCACTCCATTAGTTCCATACCTTTTACCTTGTGTATTGAAAACCTATCCAACGACGCTTCTCCCCCTATCCTAATATTATCTTTTGAGCCCCTTGGAGATTCTCAAGATACTTGGGAGTAGGTTACAAGATATCAGACCTCAGACAGATGCCCAGATATCAAACAGACTTGGTTGAACAGTGATCCTATTGTTCCCCTTCACTCTATAAACTATTCTAATATAGTCTTCTTGTTTTCACCTCTCAGCAGGTTTCCCCTAGATACCCAAGCGATAGCAGACTAC
Source organism: Tuber calosporum (assembly GCA_003316355.1). Lineage (NCBI taxonomy): Eukaryota > Fungi > Ascomycota > Pezizomycetes > Pezizales > Tuberaceae > Tuber > Tuber calosporum. The sequence goes on along the minus strand of QFET01009068.1, from coordinate 20,954 downwards.
CTCTATGGCTCTTTTGTATCACCTTTCATACAGGCTAACACCTGTTACAAGAGCTAACAAAAGAAGAACTACAATTTAAACAAGTACTAAAAAGTTATCACTACCATTATTGTAACTAAATCCTACTATGTTTCTACTACTACTAGAGACATCATGTTGGTTCTTACTTATTTAAGTTTATTACTGATAAGTACTACCCTTTGGTTGTTTTGCCCTCCTTGGCGATCACTTCCTAAGTGTAACACTCTCTAGTAGTCTATCAGCAAAATTCTTAAAGGATATGTCTTAATCAGGTATAAGGAGAACTAATCCAGATTGTAACTGGTATAGGTTACTAGAGTTAAGGTTGACAGGGCTAAGGGAAACTAGTACGGCTAGTAAAGCGTTGTAATATTTTATGTTTAGTTTTAGTATCATGTGATACTCAGTTATTTTATTATAATAGGAGTTTCATGTATGAGGCTGTTACCCGATTTGTTTGTATTTAGTTTTCGGTATTGTTTGATATTTAGTATATTTTCTTTTAGGTTTTGTATCTAAGGTTGTTCTCCAATAGGCTTTATGTTTAGTTTCATGTATCTATTTGATACTGGAAATATTTTGTGTTATATTTCAAGGAACAGTTAAGCTCCTTAATTGTTTGTTTTATTAACAAGGGTTTAAATAAGCCAGTAAGTGCATTTAATGACTATAATCCTCTAGGATTTGGAGGGGGCAGTTTCGACAGACAGGGTTTTCAATATAATTGGATTCGCAGTTAGTTCTTTTTACTTGGTACAAAACTACATCAAGTAAGGGTAGCACTTAGCAAAGCTGGCAATATTGTAACTGATGGAGGATAAACAACCTCTTGAGATATCTAGTAATTACTACTAACTTGAAGTCCTTACTGTTTTAGATCTGGGATTGATTTTATTATACCCTAACAAGATGCATCTTTAGTAGTCATTCCTGATAGACTACTGTCACAATTTGTGACTGGGCAAGGCAGGATTTCACAAGACTCGTTAGTAGTGATTGGGTTTCACATAATGCACACTAGTGCAATTATTGTTATATTGTAATTAGTTGATTGTACGTATGACTCACACTTGTAAGTCATTTGATGTAATGATTTTCACACATGACTCATATTATGAGTCATGGGTTTCGCACATACAAAGCTTGACTGCTTAAGGCAAGGCAAGGAACCAGTTACTGAATACCTGAATGACTTTCGCCTAATGGCTACGGAGGCCAATGAGGACGATGGTACACTGAGACGACAGTTCCTTAAAGCAATTAACCAAATGCTCCAAGACGCATGGGCAGCAAACCACATAGTGGTAGCAAATGTCGATGCCCTTGCGGCATGTGCAATTGAAAAAGATAACCAGATCAACATGATCAACCACCTGCAAGAGAACAACAGTACCTTCATCAAACAATAGGAAATGCCAAGGAATCATAATGGAAACTAGAGATCAGGCAATAATACTAAAACCCGAGGATCCCCAATTGACCAAGATATGACCAAAAGACACCTACGACTAAACCTCACATGATCAGAATTTACACGAAGAAGGGACAATAACCTATACCTGGGATGAGCCAGACCAGGGTACCGATGCAGCGACTGCTGAAACGCATGAGATGAGAAGGACTACACCAGGCAATTCAACAGCAAGACCAACAATAACCGCTGGAAACCGTGAACCAACCTGAGCGAAATGGAGACCAGAGAAGAACCTGATGAGTCGGGAACTGAAGAATGTCCACAGTAACAGATGGGCTGTAGACAAGACAATCAAAACCATTGGAATCAGTAACATCTACATAGCACTTGCAAATACGGATATATTGGATCAAGAAAAAGACCATGCTATGGTCAAAATTCAATTACATGGCGTAGACAAGACAGTTATCATTAACAGCATGATTGACTCAGGCTCTACAGAAAACCTCCTCGACAAGGAGTTCAGCCAATGATATGGCATAAGAATGAAGAAAGCAAAAGAAATATGGGAAATCTACCTTGCGGATGGGGAGCCAAGCACTATGGGACCTATTACCTATATTGAGGAAGTATCTATGAACATTGGCAGCTATAGGGAAGTGACAACCTTCCAAATCGCAGGTCAGCCCAACTATCAAGCAGTTTTAGGGCTGCCATGGTTAAGAACACACAACCCCAGGATTGACTGGAAAAGCAACAAGATTACTTTCGATAGCGAGAGGTGTACAACGGTATACCTATCAAGCTCTCCTGCAGTCGACCTAGTCCCTGAAGCAGAAGCCCTGGAAGAGAATTTAACTATGCAATTCTCTAAGATCCAGGCCAAGGATTTTGTCACGATTGGTGACTAAGCAAGGCAGGATTTCGCATGACTCATAGTTATGAGTCACAAGGTTGTTATATTTCGCACTATGACTCATTAGAAGTCATGGGGTGTCACATGATGCACACTTGTGCAATCATTGTTATGTTGTGATTGGTTGATCGTGCGCATGACTCACATTAATGAGTCATATGAATATAATGATTTTCGTACATGACTCACACTATGAGTCATGGGTTTCGCGCATGTGACCACTTTAGGGCACATAACTTATTTTATGAGATATGATTAGTTGGCACGCGGCGCAGTTAACTCAGAGGAGTCAGCTGATGGATTTCATACTATAACTCACTATGAGTCATAGAGGTCGTGTGACTCACAGGTATGAGTCACCAGGGTTAGGGTTGAGGGAAGAGTGCCTATATAAGGACCTCTAGGCGACCTGTAGTTAGGACTCTTCACGCAACCATCTAAGTTCTTTCCTATACAATTACTTTACCTCTTTACCGTTTCATTCCCCTATTGGCGTTGTGCGATAGGAACCATGGGGTTCAGCTATCAAGACAACGTAGGCATAGGCCTAAGAGCAATAGTGGAAATCCGCCTAGTACTACTCGTTGCAATAGTACTCCTACCCTGGTGACTGAGATTAGCGCCCTGCCCCATACCAGACTATAACAACGGCCCGGTCATATTCATCCAACCTAAAGAGAAGTAGTTACCTGTTGCAAAACCAGCTTACCGCATAGGATCGTAACATTTGGTTGCGTCACCTAAGCAACACCTAACTACAAAATGGCAGACTCTACGGACAACGACATCGACCTTACGGAGGGAGAAATCGATACCTCAACACTTGGCCCGGAACTTGAAGAAGCAATTACCACTAATCTATCCCGAACCCAGTTACAAAGAACCACACGTCCGGTGACACCTGAGCCTGCCTCAATAACAGGATCTCTGGAACCCGAAACCCCCAGACCCGAAAGGATGTCAGCTCCGGGACCAGCAACTGCTGGTGGTGGAGCAGGAATCCAACTAGCAGGATTTACAACTGCACAGTCCCAAGATATCCTGACTCTGATAAACAACCAGCGAGAAACAACCAATAACCGGCTCAAGGTCGAGAAACCCCCTACCTTCCATGGAACAAGGACCAAACTACGAACCTTCTTAGTGCAATGCCAATTATACTTGGAAGCGACACAAGAAACCCGACATACGGAATGCATCACCTACGTCAAGAGCTTGTTAAGGGATGCACCAGCAAGCTGGATAACCCCATTTGCAGAAGGACGCAAGCCGGAGACCTGGACTACATATGAAGATTTCACTACAGCCCTCAAAGACCAGTTAGGGGATGTGGATGCAGAAAATGCATGCTAGGACATAACTCGACCGCCTGAGGCAAGGCAAGGAACCAGTCATGGAATTCTGGAATGAATTTCGCCTCACAAATACAGAGGCGAATGAGGATGATGGTACACTAAGACGCCAATTCCTTAAGGGAATTAACCGAACGCTCCAGGATGCATGGGCAGAGGACCACATGGTGGCGGCAAATGTCGATGCCCTTGCAGCCTGTGCAATCGAAAAAGAAAACCGGATCAACATGATCAAGCACCTTCAAGGAAACAACAGTACCTTTATCCAACAACAAGAAACGCCCAGGAACAATAACGGAACCTGGAAGTCGTGCAACAATATGGAAAACCGAGACGACCCAATGGACCTTGATGCTACCGGAAGGCGTACACGACTAAACCTCTCACGAGCAGAATTCACAAGAAGAAGGGACAACAACCTATGCCTAGGATGCACCAGACCTGTGTACAGATTCAGTAATTGCCGAAATGCAAGAGATGAGAAGGACTATACCAGGCAGATCAACAGTAAGACCAACAATAATCGCTGGAAACCACGAACCAATCTACACGAAATGGAGATCAGAGAAACACCTGAAGAGTCGGGAAACGAAGAAAGTCCTCAGTAAGAAATGGGCCGCGGGACAACAAAACCAAAACCATCGGAATCGGTAACATCTACATGTGACTTACAAACACGGAAACATGGGAACAACAAAAAGACCATGCCATGGTCAAAATGCGTTTACATGGCAAGCACAAGACAGTCATCATTAACGGCATGATTGACTCGAGCCCTACAGGCAACTTTATCGACAAGGAATTCAGCAACAAACACGGCATACGAACAAAGAAACCCAAAGAAATACGGGAAATCTACCTTGCGGACGGGGAGCCAAGCACTATGCGACCAATAGCCCATATAGCGGAAGTACCTATGGACATCGGCAGCCATAGGGAAGTGGCAACCTTCCAAATCGCAGATCTACTCAACCATGAGGCAGTGATAGGTCTGCTGTGGTTAAGAAGACACAACCCCAAGATAGATTGGGAAAACAACAAGATAACCTTTGATAGTGAGTGGTGTACCAGATTATGCCTCGAAAGCTCGCCCGCAGTGGACTTAGTCCTTGAATCGGAAGCCCTGGAAGAGAACTTGGAGATACAGTTTTCCACGATCCAGGCCAAGGATGTCCAGAACATCAAAATCCAAAGATTGAGCAATACGGCCACACTCCCTACCCAGGGGTCAGCCAAGGATGCAGGACATGACCTGTATGCAGACGAGAGAATTACGATACCGGCAAAAGAACAAGGAATCGTCCATACCGGGTTAGCTATAGGACTACCAGAAGGCACCTATGGGCGGGTGGCTCCACGTAGTGGATTGGTAGTTAAACACCAGCTTACTGTCAATGCGGGAGTAATCGACGCTGGGTCACACAGGTGAAGTCAAGGTGGTCCTGGTCAACCTGGGAAAGGACAGTTACACAGTTGAGCCGGGAGACTGCATCACACAGTTGTTATGCGAAAAGATTGTCATAGGACAATGTGAAGAAGTGGAGCAAGTGGCTCCTACTATGAGAGGCGCAGCAGGGTTTGGAAGTACAGACCGCCCAAAAGGCCAAAAGATTGAGATCAACAAGATCTCCGCTACGTAATTCGGCAAGTTCTACCGAAGAGGCGAAGTCACAGGAATCCTCAAGTGGGATTATAAGACAAACAAGCCTACCAGGATCGAAAGGATCAATGTCAGCACCGAATTGGCTATCAAGGCCAAGAAAGGACAAGAAAAAGACAAAACCAGAAAAATTGTGCCAAGGGAATACCACCAGTACCTGGACATGTTCAAGGAAGAGGAAGAAACTCAGCTACCACCCTACCGACCAAAGGTTGACTTGGATATCAACCTCAAGAAAGGAGAAACAGTACCAGCAAGAAACCTATACCCATTGGGTTAAAAAAAAAAAAGATCTGGAGGAACTAAGAGAATACATCAGGGTCAACAAGAACCGGGGCTGGATTCACGACTCTTATGCAAACAGGGGATCACCGATCCTGTTTGTTAAGAAGAAAGACGGCAAGCTAAGGCTATGCGTGGACTACCGAGGTCTCAACGAAATCACCAAACAAGACCGATATCCCCTACCACTGATTGGAGAAGCCCTCGATAGCCTAAGAGGAGCCAAGGTCTTTACTATACTAGACATCCGAAACGCATACCACAACATCAGAATCAAACACGGGGACGAATGGAAAACAACCTTTACCACCAAATACGGTATATACGAATATACGGTCACGCTATTCGGACTCAAAAATGCATCTGCAGCGTTTCAGCGATGGGTCAATAGGATTCTCAGCTGGTTTCTGGATATCTGTTGTATCGTCTAATTAGATGATATTCTGATATATTCAGAAAACCTGGAACAACACTGAACCCATGTCAGGATGATTATGGAAGCCTTGAAGAAAGAAGGGCTGACACTGAAGCCATCGAAGTGCGAATTTCACAAGGAACGAACCGAATACCTAGGCTTCATTATCAACAAGGACGAAGTCAGTGTTGATCCTATCAAAACAAAAGCAATATGGGAATGGAAACCACCTGAAAGCAAGAAAGGAATACAATGCTTTATGGGATTCTGCAACTTCTATCGACGATTCATAGAACGGTTTAGCCGTATAGCTAAACCACTCTGTCAACTGACGAAGGAGGACTGCAAATGGAACTGGACCAAGAACCAACAAAAAGTATTCGATGAATTACGCAGGCGACTTACTTCAGCTCCACCACTGGTACACTACGATCCAACCAAGGAAATCATGATCGAGACCGTCGCTTCAAAATATGTATGCTCAGGCATTCTATCACAGAAGGGGAGCGATGGAAAATAGAGGCCAGTGGCATACCGGTCAAAAACAATGACGCCCGCGGAATGCAACTTCGATATCCATGACAAAGAGCTCTTAGCCATTGTCCAAGCCTTGAAAGAATGGAGAAGATATGCAAAAGGAAGCAGACACTAGGTCCTGGTCCTCACAGACCATGAGAACCTGGTACCATTTACCAGGACAAAAGAGCTCAACGACAGACAAATCCGATGGAGCGAGACCCTCTGTCAATATGATATCAAAATACCATACCGACTCGGGAAGGAAGGGGGCAAACCAGATGCCCCTACTAGGAGAGCAGAGGATGTCCCGATAAATATTGACAAGAGGATCTAAGAAAAACAAAGGATCCTACTCCCAAAAGAACAATACTTCGAAGCCATGGAAGTCGTCAAGTTTGTCGCTGAAGATTTTGGCATCCGAGAAGCAAGCACGAAAGCCAGACAGATAACAGCAATCTAGGAAGCACTGAGGAAAGGAGAGAAAGAAATGAAAGGAGTGGCTCTAGGGGCATGTGAATGGAAGGAAGGATGCCTATGGCATCAAGGAAAGATTTGGGTACCAGAACACGAAGAGATCAGAACCCAAGTCATACGACAAAATCACGATAACCTAGCAGTTGGGCATGGCAGAACCAGCAAAACTACGGAACTACTATCCCGACAATATTATTGGCCAAAGATGCGAGATGATATAGAGAGATATATCAAGAATTGCGATACATGCCAAAGAACGAAAGCGATAAGGCACGCGCCCTACGGACTGCTACAAGCGAACGAGGCGCCACACCAACCATGGATATCGATAGCAATGGACTTCATCACGGACCTGCTGAAATCAGACGATTATGACGCCATCCTGGTAGTCATTGACCGCTTGACAAAAATGAGCCAATTCATACCCTGCAACAAGGGTATGAACACCACAGAATTTGCCAAGATATTCCTACGGGAAATATTCCGACTCCATGGACTACCACAAGATATCATCACCGATAGAGGAACGCTATTTACATCAGACTTGTGGAAAGAGACTACAAAATCCCTTGGAATTGAACGATGAATGAGTACCGCCTTCCATCCACAAACCGACGGACAAACCGAAAGGACGAACGGAATACTGGAACAATACCTAAGGGCCTATGTCAACTATCAGCAAGATAACTGAGCGGAATTACTACCATTAGCGGAATTTGCATACAACAATGGAAGACAGGAAACTATTAAGACCACACCCTTCTACGCAAACTACGAACAACATCCGGAACATGAGGCGATAGGCCACATGATACCAAAAGAAACTACGGAAAAGGAAGAGATGGGTCAGCTATACAGTATCCTACGTCAGGAAATGGTCTGTGCACAATTACGACAAAAAGAAAACTTCGATCAACACAGAAAACCCGATCCGAATCTCCAGTCAGGCGACATGGTCTGGTTACTGCCAAGGAATATAAGGACCACAAGACCATGTAAGAAGCGGATTACAAGAAAATCAGACCATTCAAGATCCTTACAAGGGTGGCAGAAGTGTCTATAAATTGGCCTTGCCCCCACAGATGAAGGTCCACAACACCTTTCACATCTCACTCCTCGAACTATACCAAGACTCTCAGTTTCCCTCACAAAAGCAATCACCACCACCTCCAATCGAGATAGAAGGAGAAAGCGAGTACGAATTCGAAGAAATCATTGATTCACGCATACACTGAAAACGCCTACAATACAGAGCCAAGTGGACCGGCGACTCACCAGAACACAACAAAACTTGGTACCCTGCGGAGAACTTCAACAATGCCAGCATCGCCATTGAACATGTCCATCAGCAGTACCCAAGAAAACCCGAGTGGGTTACAGTCAAAATCGAACCCACGAGGCAAGACCCAACGCCATTGGGTCCAGACGAAGGCTGGGGCGATAGCCCCTGGGCTACTACAGCTACCAGCCCGCCATACGCTACTGAGGAAGAAAGGGAAAAGCAGGCAGCACACAACGCTCTTTCGTGGACTGCCTGTTACGATGATTACTGCAACACTCATTTAGGCGATAAGGAAGCAAGTAATTGGTTTCCACGACAGCCCAAGCTGCGCAAACCGCAACAACCACACAAGGAGACATCCAGGAAACACTGTTTAAGGATACTTGTCGTACTCATAGACACGACAAAATCGATGCTGGGTTTTACCCAAGACGAACAGGGGAAGCGGCACCCCTTATGGAAAACGATGCACGTATTAGGAAAAGAAAAACAACTGTGATTACACAGTTGAAGGGAGAGGGGGGTGAAAAAACTGAAATCGAGACGATCCCCGACGAAGAGAGTTTGCAACGACAGTTGCAAGGGCTACGAGAACAACTTGGCACCGCCGAAGCCACAATCGAGGTACAAAGAACTGATATGCGGACATATCAGAGAAAGATTGATGACTGGGACCGGACTGTTAGGGCTGCACACACCACCTTAGAGGAAGTCAGGAGGAACTACCAGTCAGCCGAACATCAAGTCCGGAAATTAAAAAAGGAATTGCGCAGGTTTGGAGAAAGCCTGACGAAGATGGGACGTTAAGCCTGAAGGGACTCAGGCTTAAGGGAGAGAGGAGCTAATGTCACGATTGGTCACTAAGTAAGGCAGGATTTCGCATGACTCATAGGTATGAGTCACAAGGTTGTTATATTTCGCACTATGACTCATTAGAAGTCATGGGGTTTCACATGATACACACTTGTACAATCATTGTTATGTTGTGATTGGTTGATCGTGTACATGACTCACATTAGTGAGTTATATGATGTAATGATTTTCGCACATGACTCACACTATGAGTCATGGGTTTCGCGCATGTGACCACTTTAGGGCACCTGACTTATTTTATGAGATATTATTGGTTGGCACGCGGCGCAGTTGACTCAGAGGAGTCAGCAGATGGATATCATACTATGACTCACTATGAGTCATAGAGGTCGTGTGACTCACAGGTATGAGTTACCAGGGTTAGGGTTGAGGGAAGAGTGTCTATATAAGGACCTCTAGGCGACCTGTAGTTAGGACTCTTCACACAACCATCTAAGTTTTTTCCTATACAATTACTTTACCTCTTTACCGTTTCATTCCCCTATTGGCGTTGTGCGATAGGAACCATAGGGTTCAGCTATCAAGACAACGTAGGCATAGGCCTAAGAGCAATAGTGGAAATCCGCCTAGTACTACTCGTTGCAATAGTACTCCTACCCTGGTGGCTGAGATTAGCGCCCCGACCCATACCGGACTATAAAAACAGCCCGGTCATATTCATCCAACCTAAAGAGAAGTAGTTACCTGTTGCAAAATCAGCTTACCGCATAGGATCGTAACAGATTTCCAGAATATCAAAATACAAAGATTAAATGAAACAGCAACAATCTCTACAAAGGGATCAGCAATGGCAGCAGGACGCGAGCTGTATGCGAGCGAGAAAGTCACAATACCAGCAAAAGACCAAAAACTTGTCAGTACCGGAATAGCAATCAAACTACCAGAAGGCACATATGGGTGGATTGCTCCACGCAGCAGTTTGGCAGTTAAACATCTGATTACTGTTAATGCAGGAGTAATCAATGCTGACTGTATAGGTGATATCAAGGTAGTGCTAGTTAACATAGGAAAGGACGATTATATAGTCGAGCCAGGAAGTAGAGTCGCATAATTAATATGCGAAAAGATTGTCATAGGACAATGCAAAGAAGTGGAGCAATTGGCAAATACAATGAGAGGCGAAGCCGGGTTTGGAAGTACCGACAAACCAGAACACCAAAGAATCGAGATCAAGGAGATCTCTGCCACCTTCTTCGGCAGGTTCTATCGAAGAGGCGAAGTAACAGGAATCCTCAAATGGGATTATGAGGCAAACAAGCCTAGCAGCATCGAAGCTATCAACATCAGCACCGAATTGGCCATCAAGGCAAAGAAACGACAAGAAAAGGAGAAGACAAGGAAAATATTGTCGCAAGAGAATATCATCAGTACCTAGACCTGTTCAGGGAAGAAGAAGAAACACGTCTACCACTGCATCGAGTAAAGGTTGATCTAGAGATCAACCTACATAAAGGACAAATGGTCCCAGCAAAAAGGTTGTACCTATTGGAAGAAAAAGAACTCGAAGAACTAAGTGAATATCTCTGTGTCAACAAAAACCGAGACTGGATCTTGGACTCTTATTCAAATAGAGGATCACCAATCCTTTTTGTCAAAAAGAAAGATGGCAAACTACGACTATGCGTAGATTACCGAGGTCTCAATGAAGATACATAAAGGGACTGATACCCACTACCACTGATAGGGGTGGTCCTGGATAGGCTAAGGACAGCCAAAATATTCGCCCAACTCGATATCTGAAATGCCTACAACGATATCAGGATCAAAGAAGGAGACGAATAGAAAATAATATTTATGACAAAATACGGTATATACGAATATGCTGTCATGCCCTTCGGACCTGAGAACGCGCCAGCAGCCTTCCAGAGATGGATCAACAGAATCTTGAGCCGGTTGCTGGATATTAGTTGTATTGTCTACCCAGACGATATTTTGATATACTCAGAAAGCTTGGAACAATACCGAAGTCATGTAAGGTATATCATGGAAGCCTTAAGAAAGAAAGGACTCATACTCAAGCCATCAAAGTGTGAGTTTCACAAAGAGTAAACAGAATACCTGGGATTCTTCATTGATGGAGACGGAGTTAGTGTTGATCCCGTCAAGACTGAAGCAATATGGGAATGGAAACTACCAGATAACAAGAAAGACATACAGTGGTTTATTGGAGTCTGCAACTTTTATCAGCGATTCATAGAAGGGTTCAGCCATATAGCCAAACCCTTATATAAGGTCACCAAGAAAGATGTCAAATGGAACTGGACGGACTCACAACAACTGCCATTCAATGAACTACGTCAACGGCTAATCTCTACACCACTCCTGTTACATTATGAGCTGGAGAAAGAGATCATGATAGAAACTGATGCATCAAAATATGTGTTCTCCGGCATATACTCACAAAAAGGGAGTGATGGAAAATAGCTACCAGTGGTATACCGCTCGAAAATGATATGACACATGGAATGCAAATACGACATACATGACAAAGAGCTGTTAGCAATCGTGCAAGCTCTAAAAAAATAAAGAAGATATGTAAAAGGAAGTTGACATAGAGTACTGATACTTACCAACTACAAGAATCTGGTACCCTTCACCACTACAAAAGAACTCAAAGACTGACAAATTCACTGAAGCGAAACACTCAGCCAACATGATATCAAGATAGAATACCGACCTGGAAAGGAAGGAGGAAAGCCTGACGCCCTAAAAAGAAGAGCGGAAGACATCCCGGGACCCAATTACGAAAGGATTCAATAGAACCACAGAATCCTGCTACCGACGGAATACTACTTTGAAGCAATGAAAGTAGTGAAGTTTCCAGATGAGGACGCAAGAATCCGAGAAGCAAGCAAAATCGATACACAGATAAGGGCAATCTACAATGCCCTGGCAAAAGGAGACATGTAGATGAAAGGAGTGGTACTTGGTGCATGCCAATGGAAGGGAGGATATCTCTAGTATCAAGGGAAAATTTGGGTCTGAGAAGAAGAAGCGATAAGGACAACGATTATATGACAACCACGACGCACCACCAGTCGGCCATGGGGGAACAAGCAAAACTATCGCCCTTCTAGCAATGCAATATTGCTGGCCAAAGATGCAAGACGATATCAAACGATATGTCAAAAGCTGCGATACCTGCCAAAGGATAAAAGCAATCTGGCATGCACCATATGGATTACTGCAGCCAAACGAAGTACCATACCAACCATGGAAATCCATAGTAAAGGACTTTATCACTGACCTTCCAATATCAGCTAGCTATGACGCCATACAGGTGGTCATCAACCGATTAACTAAAATGAGTTATATCATACCTTGCAACTAGGACAGAATACTAAAGACTTAGTGCATATATTCCTGAAGGAAATATTTAGCATACATGGACTGCCACAGGATATTATCACGGATCAAGAAACCTTGTTCACATCGGACCTATGGAGAGTAACGATGAAATCGTTAGTGATAGAAAAAAGGTTGAGTACCACTTTCCATCCTCCAACCGATGGACAAACCGAGAAGACAGATGGGATACACGAACAATAGCTATGAGCCCCTATCACCGATCAACAGGATGACTAGGCTGACCTACTGATCTTGGCAGAATTCGCATACAATAACGCAAGACAGGAAACAATAAAGACCAAACCATTCTATACGAATTATGGTTACCACCCGGAGAATGAAGCAATTAGCCACAAGATACCCTAAGAAACAACCCATAAGGAAGAAATGGGTCAGCTGGACTGTATCCGACGTAAGGAAATAGTCTGTGCACAGATATGACAGAAGGAAAATGACGATCAACACTGAAAGCCTTATCCGAATCTAAAGTCAGGCGATATAGTCTGCTTACTGCCAATTGTTCAAATTCTTCAATTCGTTTTATATGTATATTTCCTACAGTAATATTATTTATGGCTCTGCTTGGTTATTTATAGTTTAGTCAGTGAAACTACGGACATTACTACAGCTAGGGTATATTATATTCTAGGATATATTTAATGATAATGCTTGAGGATTAATGCGTATATTTCTTAAGTTATAAGTCGGATTTCTCAGTTATCTTTCCATGTATAGTGACCTTTTACTAGTCATGTATCATGTGTTATCTTTCCGTTTATTTCGCGCATACTACTTCAGTTTAGGCATATATTTAGGATTTCCTTGGGATTTTTTCAGGGTCAAACATGTTCACACTTATGTTTCTTACAATGTTTTCCCTATTTTTGATACTAAGTATATGGAGGATACGCACCTGTTTAAATAGCTGGTTGCCGCTTACTTTATTTAGTTAATCAAGGACCAGAACTAGTACCAATGTACCTTCAGACTACAATACTCCTCACAGAAGCGTACACATAGTATACTCTTGATACTGTGTTGTATTTTCGTACTCATGCTATAAGATTGTGACAATACACATAATTTAAACAGGTTATAAGCCTGGTTCATATATAGCTATACAACTTACTATAACACGCTATCCTCTTTCACCACGAAACAAATACCTTCCGAAACGAAACAAACCTCTTTCACCGAAAAAAATTTATGTAACATCGAATAATTTTCACTCAAAACGAAACATCGCTCGAAATGAAATATCAGTTGAAATGAAAAATTATTCGCAAAACGAAATGTTCTTGGCAATTGAAACATTATTGTCAAATCGATACGAAAAAGTCGTGGCGCTCCTCACTAAAGTCCGTGTTTTCCTCCCTCACTAAATCAGAATTCTTACAGATAGTGCAATTTCCTAGCTGCAACTACTCACGAGTGCAAAGCAAAGTAGTGGTACTAACCAACCAAAGTCGCTTTGCCTTTACCGAGCAAAAATGGCGACGGCAGAAACCACTATTCCTCCTCCAGAAACCCCTGCACCAAACCCCAGATCTTATGCCAACAACTCCAAATGTAGTTGGGCACCCAGTTACAAATTGAGCTCCATCCCAAAGCTCACTGGGCCTGATAACTACCGGACCTGGCGAAATATCTCTGAAAATGTGCTTACTTTATATATTTGCTGGGACATAGTAACGGAAAAGGAAACTCTGTCTGAGGAAGAAGAGGACGAGGATGGAAATAATAACTCTGAGAGAATAGATGAATTTCGTGATCGATACTAATAGGCCTCGGCCTACTTCCTTGTAATGATTGACCCCCAATGGCTTATTTTGTTGGCCACTCACAAAACACCCCTCGCCCTCTGGCAAGCGTTTCAAGATAAATTTGGTAGAGAAAACACCACTTCCTTCTTTGAACAACTCAACGCTGTCCTCGATACCAAGTACGATACTTCTGCATCTATTGTAGACCATATCAACAAGTACGACACCTTTTGGAATTGAACGCAATACCGTTGCTCCTTCTCCTCTGTCAATGACCGATATGCTCTGCCATTTGTATTCAAATTGGTATTCGAGTCACCCGAAGCCAAAGTAGCAGTTCTTCTCCGCTCACTTCCCGAGTCGATGAGTAACATCGCTGACAATCTCTAAACCAGGTAGGACCTGACCTACGATCATGTCTACGGAAACCTGTTGGACATGAGACCATTGGTTAGCCCTGAGGACGATAAAGCGTATAAAAGCGCTAAAGTCAAAGGAAATGAAGGGAACCTTCCCGGAAACCTGCGGCCACATCCAAGGAATGTACCTATTGCAAAAAGCATTATCCCACTGCTCGCGCTGATGGACATACCAGGAATGAGTGTAAAAAACTCAAGGGCGATAACCAAAAGAAGTAGGAAAAGAAAGCTGTTAGTTCAGTCAAGATTGGCAAAGAAGAAATATCTGAACTGGTCAGTACACCCACATTCCTCCTTTCTACGTAAAAGACTCCTCACCCATACACTTGGGTAATCGATACAGGCACAAGCTCACATATGACAAGCAACCCAGACCTTCATATAAACTTTGAACCAAGTACAGGGACTGTTAAGTTAGACAATGATTCAGTAATAGAATCATTTGGCCAAGGGACTGTCAAGCTCATAGCCAAAACTTCAAATGGTCATGTAGCCCCTGTATTCCTAAAACATGTTCTCTGGGTTCCCAAGTTAGGTTAAAAGTAACTTGTTGTCATAGCGCACTATTGTTTCTTTGGGGAATGGTTTTTCTTTACTTAATAAAGGGGCGGATATATTTGTATACAGGGAGAATAAAAGAGAAGTGATATGGGGAAAGCTTGACGAACAAGATTATGTTGTGCAAGAAGATAAAGTAGTTGCGGACAAAATGACTTACCAACAGTGGCATGAAGCCTTCAGACATACTTCACCATCCTACCTTAAAAGTACCAACTACTCAGACAATCCAACTATCCCCAAAGTTCCAAAAGACTGGCAGTGTGAAACCTGCATTACGTCCAAATCAACAAAATACAAAGCCAAAACAACAGAAAAAAGATGTGAAAATCCCTATGAGTTAATCCACTCTGATCTTAGTGCAAAATTCTGTACCCGCTCCTTCGAAACTCCTGGTACTACGTCACCTTTATTGATGATTATACACGGTACACCGGGATTTATCCTCTTAAAGCCAAATCAGACACCGTTAAAGTATTCAACCAGTTCATTAAAGAATGACACACCCAGGAAAACGCTACTATCAAGCGATTCAGGACCGATAACGGAGGAGAATATGTCTACAAGGATATGACAACCATGTTTGAAAAACTGGGTATCGTACATGACGAAATACCTCCTTACTCTCATGAATCTAATGGCGTTGCCGAACGGTACACTAGGACCATTATCACATCTACACACTCTATGTTATCAGGTCTTACATCGTGGTTATAGGCTGAAGCAGTTACAACAGCTGTATACTTCTGTAACATCCTCCCTAACCGATCCATAGAAAAACTAAGGCCCAATGAATCTTTCTACAACAAGAAGCCGTTAGTACCCCACCTACATCCCTACGGGACCATATGCTTTGTCGATATACCTGAGGAGACCAGAAAACCAGGAACAAAGTTACAGCCCCGGGCCATAGATGGATACCTCGTTGGATATACTTCCTCCAGCAAGATATACTGTATATACATACTATTATTGCAGAAGATCTCAGAAACGTGGCAGCTCTACTGGACAACTAAGGTTATACTACCGCTTGATCCCAAGGAACCAGCACCCTCATCAGAGACTTTTACAACAGTCTACCCACCTTCCTACCAAAGAGCACCGGCACCCGAAAAGGTTCTACCACAGGAAGCAAATGATAAACCAACCATTGAAGTACATCCACCTCCACTGGCTGAATATCCAGAAGATTATGACCATCCCCAAACTCCTGAAGAAACACCGGAACCTCCTATACAGGAAGTACAACCGAAAAATCCTCCTGAGATACGGACCAGATCTGGCAGAACTGTTCACCCTCCACAATAGTTTGGCAGAAATGTCACTGTACCATCTAACGAGGATTCCAAAACCTACACCCAAGCAGTTAACAGCTCGCTTAAGGAACAATGGACCCACGCAATAGACGAGGAAATAAAGGCACTTGAGAAAAGTGGTATTTTCAATGAAGTAGATAAACCTACAGGACACAAGATTATTGACAGCAAATGGGTCTTCAAGACCAAGCGAAATGCTGATGGTACATTAGAAAGGTACCGTGCAAATGCTGTTACCAAAGGATTCTCACAAGTACCGGGTAATGACTATGAAGATACTTTCGCTCCTGTCATCTGATATGAATCAATCCACTTCCTCCTTGCTATATGTGCTAAAAACAAATGGCGACCACGGCAATTCGATGTCAAATCTGCATTCCTTTATGGTGAGTTGAAAGAAGAAGTCTACATGCGACCGTTACCTGAGTTCGGTAATGGAGACAAAGTATGGCGACTTAACCGATGTCTCTATAGACTTAAGTAATTTGCAAACGAATGGTACGCTCTCCTCGCTAGATACTTAACATCCAAAGGTTTTACGACATCCGGCCTTGACCCATGCATGTTTGTCCACGGTAAGTAAGACATATACTTCTCAGTTTACATTGACAACATCGCTATATACACAGCCAACACCCCTCAATCTACTTCTCTCATAGAACACCTGAAAACGGCATTTGAGATTACGGACTTAGGAGAAGCTATATTCCTACTTGGCCCACATATTACCCTTACAACAGACGGGATACATCTTACACAGCAACGATACATCAACTCAGTCCTCGTGCGATATGGTATGGAAAACTCACGGCCAGTCTCTACACACTTACCCAAAGGCATTCAATGACGGAAAGGGGCAGTAGATGAACAGATACCAGACAAATCCATATACCAATCGATAATAGGATCAATTATGTACCTGACAACTTGTACCAGACCCAATCTCGCGTATACAATATCCTTTCTCTCTTAATTTTCTTCCTGCCAGACCGAAATACACCAAAGGCTGCTAAACATGTCCTTCACTACATTCACGGTACAAAAGACATTGAACTCTTCTACCCTTGTACAACTACAAACGTTTTGAACACCTATGTGGATGCGGACTTTGCAGCTTGTCCTGATACCCGCCGCTCCTTCTCAGCGCATGTTATTCTTTTCAACAATGCCTGTATATCCTGGCGGTCCAAGAAACAAGCCTCGGTCCAACATGCACTACGGAAGCGGAATATGTAGCTATGTCCCTAGTCGCAAGCCAAATCTAATGGTACATCGAAGGTCTGAGTAACATCCGGCTTACAACACCAAACGCTTTACATGCTGAGAATAGCAGGGCAAATTATCTGGCAACCAACTATCAACTAAATGAACGGACAAAACATATTGATATCCAATTTCACAAGATACGAGAAGAGATCGATAAGGGTTCTTTCACACTCTTGAAAATTGCGTTATCTGAAAATCTTGCCGACATTTGTACCATGTTACTTGCGAAACCAGCACATGAACGGAGGATGAGATTGTTGGGCTGTAGATAATGAGGGGAAGTATCGATATTCTTTAATTCGTTTCATATGTATATTTCCTATGCTATTATTGTTTATGTCTCTGCTTGGTTATTTCTAGTTTACTCAGGGAAACTACGGACATTACTACAGCAAGGGTATATCATATTCTCAGTTATATTTCATGATAATGCTTGAGGATTAATGCGTATGTTTCTTTTGTTATGTGTGGGATTTCTCGGTTATCTTTCAATGTATAGTGACCTTTTATCGGTCATGTATCATGTGTTATCTTTCCGTTTATTTCACGCACACCACTAGTGTTTATGTATATTTTTAGGATTTCCTTGGTAGTTTTTCAGGGTCAAAAATGTTCGCACTTAGGTTTCTTACAATGTTTTCCCTATTTTTGTTACTGAGTACATGGAGGATAAGCACCTGTATAAATAGCTGGTTGCCGCCTACTTTATTTAGTTAATCAAGGACAAGAACTACTACCAATCTACCTTCATACTACAAAACTCCTCATACAAGTGTGCACATAGTATACTCTTAATACTGTGTTGTATTTTCGTACTCATGCTATAAGATTGTCCCAGTAAACATAATTTATATACCCTCTACACTCATCTCTCCTCTGACTATAAATGAGCAGCCTTCTCTACTGAGAGTTTTATCAATACTGGACTTCCTCAGGGTCAGTCACGGAGGTCTGCAGATCGCTATGATAAGAGGACTCTACTAATCCAGTTGGTTTTCTGCAATGCATCTCAATTATGTCTGCAGGAGAGAAAAGCCTTTTAAATCGAAGTCTTGTCAGTAGCCTCCTGTCAACTTGACATGGGGCCTATTTTCTCGGTTAAGACTCAGTTGCCCTGTGGCCATTCCGTCGATACAAGCATTGTAGTCAACCTGGTGTACTTAGCCAATCAGCAGTTATTTTTGTAAATACTTAGCGACCACAGTGAGTGGCACTAGTTTGGTGGCTAAATGGGCACTACACATAGTCAATGGTTCGTTAACCACCTCAACCAAGATAAGACTGAATGTCCACAGTGTCCTGTAACGTACCTCAGTAATGATATAGCACCTGGGCTATTATTGCTTGACAAGTAGAGTTTTATTTTGAAATACTTCAGTATCTCCCCGACTTTCAAGGGCCCTTTCTGAAAGACTCCCATACCTCCTGTAGGGATATTGGGCATCAAGAGTACCTTCAAAGTGCCTGCTGGTGTCAATACTAGAAGCCTGCCTATGACAGCCGTCGCGCACCCCTATATATACCATGCAGACAGCATCCGGTCCCTTGGATGGCAGTAACGTATATGGTATTACATGACCCCTTTCGTCCTATCACTTATGCTAGTCTTTTATCATCTGTATATCTTTACTAAAGTGATTCAAATTGCAAACGCCTATGTGGGATAGAGGTATTAGGCTGCCAAAACATCCAGAATCACCTTTGGGTCACTGTAGTAGAGGTGCGCCTTTGGTGTAATGCTAGGGTAGGCTAACTTGGGATCACTCTTCGCTTACACAAAGTCCCAGAAAGGTACCACGTCCTTATCATGACCCAGATCACACCGGAACTGTGCATAATGCCAATTTACATTCACAGAAGCAATTGTATGATATGACTATTATTAATACTTATTTCGGAAACTATTATGCAAGTAGTTACACTGATGTGCGAGACCCAATAGCCGCCACATCTCTTACCCATTTTCTTAGATTTCCCAGTTACCCTGCCTAAGAAGTTACCCTGTCTAACAGTGGCAGTGGGTTACCCTACCTAACTCCACTCCTGGGTAACCCTGCCTCAGCCGGTTATCCTACATAACTCTGGTCCTGGGTTACCCTGCCTAAGTGAGTTACCCTACCTAACATAGGCTAAAAGTTACCATGTCTAATAGCGTTACCCTACTCAGTTGTGGATCAGGGTTCCACGGCCTAGCTGGCTTACCCTACCTAACTGAATACCTAAGTACCTTTCCTTATTCACAGTACCTATCGGTGTCATGTTACTTCTGCAGGTGTTTTGTACTGTTCCTCTCCAGGCCCTTTCAGGACCACTGGCTGGGCTGAGATTCGATAAGCTTTATCAACCGATCTAAGGTCGTTACCTAGTGAGGATCACAACATTAAACCATAACGCTGAATCTAGCAACAACAATCTGAACCTAAACCACTTAATGCTGATGAGCCATAAAATTAATCTGGTAAGCTATAGAGCCATGTTGAATCAATAAGTCATGTTGAACTATCCGGTACTCAGAATGAGTGTCAATGGTTGCTAGCAAGCGAGTAGTCACTGGTTATGGCTGCCAACCTCAACTTGGCCCAAGTACTATCTACCGTTGACCTGCTTTACTTTAGTAAATATTATTAAATAAAACTAATTGAATCTACATGAATCTGTGATATGTACTAAACTCTTAAATGTCTAAACTATATATATATACTTGAATGCATTATGTAAGAAACATAATAGTCCAGACTGATCTCCTGATATTCGGTTTAATATTTACAATTAAACTGTCTAAACTAATTTTAGTTTATTCAGCATAAAAATTGATAGCTATCTAGTGGTACAGTACTTGACAGCCTCAGAATGAAAGATAGCAAAAGGGATTATTAAGCTTGGTAGAGTGATTGTCTTCTAGGTTAGTTATATTTATACCTTATTTTATTGAGTTTGAAGTTGAAGGCATACTTTAGATAAATGACTAGTAAAGATACTGTAAAAAAATATACAATTAGTTAGCTAGCACTGCTCTCCATATGAGCCTGTGCCAATTGAAATCCAACTCTGGGGCAATTTTGTTGTAAGCGGGAAA
>QFET01009062.1:0-11550 GCA_003316355.1 Tuber calosporum | reverse complement strand
GTTTAAAATCGCGTTTGGCCTGTTTTGAGGACCCGGTTTGTGTCTCTTTGCACTATACCTGTAATAGCTTATAGTGTACCGATTTCTAATTCTTGACTCATTTTTTCAATAATACCATTTCAGTTTCTTTCTTTCTTTCTTTCTTTCTCCATGCTTTCCTCTTTCTATAATTCCTCCCTTCCCTTTTCCCTCCAGCCCCATTCAAGGACCTTCTAACACCACAAAGCGCCCATACATATCATAGTAAAAAGCGACCTCTAGAAGCCCCGACCCAAAAGCAGAGACTACCACCAACTCATCATAGAAAATCACTCGACAACAATCACGAACCTAGCATAACAGCAATCGTCATTCAATGGATATCCTTGTATCAAACACTACCCAACACTCGATAAACAAACCTCAAGAAAACCACCGACAACCCCTCCCGGAATCCCCAATACTTTGTTTCGCAACTCGCAGAACAGGCCTTACTCCTACCGAGAAAGAAAAAAAACGGGGGAAGGGAGAAAAGCACAGACCTGTACTGCAGCACAAATACGGAGGAAAAATACGAAACTGTTGAATCACCGTCTAGGTACAATATCTCCAACACTTTACACCACGCTGAACATTTAAGTCAGGAACCGGAGGGATCTGGTGGCGTCATAGTACTATACTCACTACCATACCTAGGAAAATATCTTCTATTTTCCTCTATTCACTCCTTTAACAGGAGTATTAAAAAAAAATAAGAAAATAAAGCTTGATATGATTCCTGCCGTGGTGTAGAGTACATGCTAAGCGCAGCCCTATGGAAAGAGTACCAGGGACATCGACCTCGCGGTCTTGGGAGGCAGTTATGAAGTGAAACACGGGATATGATATCATAGTTTTGTACCCCGAACAGTTAGAGAGTAGAGGTACGTAGATAACCCGACCGCGATGCCAGGTGCGCCCAGCCGCTAAAGCACCAGCATCTCCATCCGAGGCTTCATTCTCGAGAGTAATTAATTTATTACCTGTATTCTAGTTAGGGGATCTCGGGTCGTATGCCGTGAAGGGCGAGAAGCGCCTCGGGCTAGTACGTTCAAATAAGATTTGCGCCCTAGTCCTGTCTCAGAATGGCAATGAAACTTCTCAGGCTAACTAACCCTTTATAGCCGGGACTAGGCTAATACGTACAGTCGCACCCCGCTATCCCGGATGGCCAAAATCTGAAGATTCTGTCCAGTGCAGTGAGTTATCCGGGATAACAGGTCAAGGTTTGGTGCGAAGTGATTGGAAACTCGGGGAGATTCATACGGGGCAGTGAGGTGTGATTGTGCTGGTACCGTACTACGAAACGCACAGTCAGCCAGAAAGGCAATCCCCAAGAGATGGATTGAGGCGACATAAAGTAAACACCTGGGTTACTATTACCACACTCCTTGAAATCTAATAATACAAAATAGAGGGCATTATGGTCCAAGTCTAGGATCTAGATCGCACTGCTCCATGCTAATAAAACCTACTGTCTATCCACGAATCACTACCCAGCGTCCCTTTAACGCTCCACTTCCCCTCCGCCTCGTCCTTGCTAATACTCTTTGCGAAGCTTGCCCGAGAGGGGTTCCAAGCGCTGGCACCCTTATTGTTGTACTCGGCCCAGTAAACGGCATCTGTCCTGGGATCATCGGGGGTCCAGGTAGTCCATCCCTTGAGATCCACGACGTTTCCGAAATCCGAGTTCTTGAAAACAACTGTGGAGTGGTTCCTCCACGGCCTCCCGAGGAACATCTTGTTATCCGTCCCGTTCACCACCGTGATCAACTTGACCTTGTCGAACACGAAGGCTCCAAAGTAATCTGAGCTTTCACGGCCCTGTGCCGTGATAAACCCGCGATTGCTGCTCGCGATGACGGAATTGTAGAAGTAGGCGACACCCTTCATGCCAAAGATGTAGTCTACCGCTCCCTGGATGTAGGTGTTGCCGAAGTATGAGGTTCCGCTTGCCGTGTAGACGGTGTCCTAGGGAGGAAGGTGCATTAGCCGGGGATCAGGGTGGGAGAGAGGAAGACGAATTCTAACGTACCTGGTAGCTAAGGAAACCGACGCCATAGTATCCATTTCTCTGACCAGATTGGGATAAAGCCAAAGCTTGCGCTTGAGCGCCTGGTGCCCCTCCGGTCCCGTAGCTGTTCTCTATGTTCATGTTGTATATCTTCGTATCGTCCGAGGAGACTTGCAACGTGGCGCTTTTGGTATTGGAACCCGCTGCTGAAGCGACCAGGGAATTCGTCAAAAGGACCGTATTCACCCCCTGGTTTTTTATGTCTTTCGTGTAGCCTTGGATCGTGGTTGACCCTCGCCTCTTCAGGATCACTTGGCCACGATATGTTCCTGGGTAGATAAAGATCGTCTGACTGGAGCCATCATCCGGGAGAGACGAGACAGCATCTTGAATCTGTGCTTAATTGTCAGTGGAATGGAAGCCAAGCGAATTGAAGGGAAAAAAAGAAAAAAAAGATGGCGAAAGGGGGGTTACGGATTTGAAGGTGCCGCTAGAACCGTTGATGTTTACCACTACTGCGCCCTTAGGTGGTTCAGTGACACCTATGCCGTTGACAACGGTGACGATTTCCAATACAAGTAGCGGTAGAAAAGAGAGGACTTTCATGATTGGCGACCTTGATGTTTGAGCCTTACCAACGGATGGATATTTGCTTTAAATATTCCCCAAAGGCTATCCCAATTATCTCTCCTCTTGAATCCTCTTCCATCCTCTACCACTTCCTTTCCACACTTGCCTTCGGCATTCTTCCCAGAGCTAAGGGTCAGGCTCAACGATGTGTGACGACTATCAATCTTTCTGCTACATCCTCAAAGCCGAAGTGAGACGGGGGGGCTCAAGTGATGGGTTCTATACACGATAGATTGTCTATATCCCGGCCTACCCGTGATAGGTCTTTTAAAACATCGGATATTGCCGTAGTGTGCGGTGTCCGTTGGACCTGGACCGTCTATGCTTGTCCTTGAGGTTTGGAGTCGCTGAGCGCTGGGTCACTAATGCACTGGTTATTAGCTAGGTCCAGCCTACGATTAGTTATTCGACGTTACATTTTAACAATACCCGTACCGCTGTTCCAAGACCTCGTAGATCGAAGGGTGCTCCTGGAGAGATGTCATAATAATATTATGTGTATCGAATTTATTCCTGGTATCATACCAGCAGTACAAGGGGGTAAGGGTAAGTGATAGGAACGAAAGCGGTTGGTGGAACCTGCGGTTTTCCGGTCACCTTTTACACCTTACCTGGTACAGGAGATGAACTTTACCTGTCTTAGCCATCGCATGGTAACTGTGACCTAGCACCCTCCCATAGGACAGAAGCCAATAAGGGTTCTTACCCTCATAGGAAGGGCTGTATGCGTTATTAAAGGGTGTTAGACCTGTTAAGCCTCTTCTAAGTATGATATTATACACGTCCCACTATAGAGATGGAGGGGGACACCCGATGGGTTTGCACTTCATTGGCTCCATAGTAGTCACGAGTCGTACCAATACTGCCACAAAAACACCGACCTAGCAAGATATGTAATTTAAGTATTTCCGATATGTCCCCTCTTTGGTTGGGTCAAATACCATTAAATCTCCAAACAATGTCTCTCCGCTGGAGGAATCCGGCGAATATAGTCTACAAAAGAACAATAGCAGTCAGGACCCCATTCGCAGGTGTTTGCCTCTTTCATCTATCACTATACAGCATTGTGCTAAATCGTCACAGGACCAACGGCTGTGCGAGTATCCGACATGAAGTGCCAGAACATTTGTAGGAAGGTCAGAATGGGGTCTACACCATAAACACGTACAAAAACCCCACTATCCAATACAGCACGCCGAACCTGGAACTCCATAATGTATTGGGATGGCCCTCCTCGTGGGATATAACAAACACCACACCGGTAGCTGGCACCACTACCGTACCATTACAGAAACACACGGACACCATTCTACCCTAAAGTCTGTCATAGACGAAAGACACAAGACTTGGCGAATATCTGAGCGAGCCCAATACCAAGTACCGGATTTTTCCTAGGATGTCGGGACTGCCCCTCCAAGTACAAGTACAGTAACGAAGTGTCCCATCTCGCTAGTATTTTACGGTACCCGCCCTAGTCAAAATAGGAAACGTGGGCGTCCCGAGACAAATTTCTCTTCTAAATTGCTATAATCGAGTAGTACAAGTGCTTGTATCATACCAGGGGAGATGTTTTCGTACTCGTACAAGACAGGGTTTATTTTGCGGTTAACCTAAATGAACTGTGCGAAAACTTTATCCTTGGCATGATACTTGCACAGCGAGGGTGACAATTCGAGAGCGGGTTTCACCAGTTTGAGATTAGATATTCTTCGAAGTCCCACTCGAAACGTGAATTCACTTTTTTTCTGAGGGTCCCCCTTGGGTCTATATCTTCCGACCCGTTTCGCCCTACTACAGTACGCTTCTGGGTTTTTTTACCTACTATGTGATCCTTCCCAGACGCAAGGGCGGTACAGTACCTGGGGAAGTGCTCGTCGTGTAGCTACAGTATTACCGTCTTCGAAAAATTCGTCAGCTCTGGAATTTATCAGAGATTTATTTATTTATTTATTTATTTTTACCTCTGACCCAATTTCCCACAACCCACTTTCCTACCTTTTAGCCTTTTAGCTGTGCGCTAGCACAAGTACCGTACTCTGCCTCTCTCAGTTACAAGTAGAGAGCTAATCTGAGCCCATGCCTTACTGTCAAAGGGAAAAAGACACATATTGAGAAAGTTGAATACGGTACAAGTACGGTAACTTAGCTGACAAACCGATGACCTTTCCTGATCCGATAATAAAACTAAACCACGGATTTGGCAAGAATGGGTGAACAGTACGAGTACGAGTACTGGCACTGTACCAGAACATCTGAGCCCGAACCCTGTGGGAGGGGGGGACGGTCAGATGTGCGCAGATACTGTAATTTGGCATAAGAATTTTTTGATCCCTGTGTCTTGCTTGGTACTTCATATCGGATACCGTACGTGTGCCGAGTCACCAAAGTTCCCTCCCACACATTAGCGGACAATGGAAGTAACTGCCCCTAAGAAAAGCTTCTACAAATGTGCCCACCAATGGCTGTCTAGGGGAATTACAGTACTAGTACAAAAAGGATTCGAAGGAGTTTCCATTTCCCGTAATGCTAATGTCATTCAAAGTTTTTTTATCGTTGTGCGAGAACAGCGAAAAATAACATGGATCGAGGTAACCGTATCATGTACTCGTACTCGTACGAGTAAGGCCAAATAAATCCACTGATCTTCGCCTCGACTAATCTAACCCGAAGAGGAGGCTGATCGTCTAGTTGATAACATAAAGTATCGATTTTGAGAACTCGCCAATATCGACCCCCCC
Source organism: Tuber calosporum (assembly GCA_003316355.1). NCBI lineage: Eukaryota > Fungi > Ascomycota > Pezizomycetes > Pezizales > Tuberaceae > Tuber > Tuber calosporum. The sequence goes on along the minus strand of QFET01009062.1, from coordinate 6,150 downwards.
CATTCGCTGAATTTCAATCCTGTTGTTTGGGAAATTAGCATACCATATTTTTAGAAGATCGATCGAGCAGGTTTTCTTGTTGCTTCTTGCCTTTTTTTGTATTGTGCTGTTTTTGTCTTTGGGTATATAGAAGGGACTGAACGTGGGGAAGAATGTGTGGTTGGTTGGTTCCATACCGGAGGGACTTGGTGTGACTTTGTTCTTACTGTCACTAGCTGTACTGTAGAGGTTTATGATGCATAGCTTCAGTTGCGTGCGAGGTCTGTACCTGAAAAACAGATAAATTCTATGATTTAACAAAAAAAAATAAAAAATAAAAATAGCTATGATACTTGTATGACATGGTTCTGGCATCTAACCCACCGTCGCATGCCAAGACTGCGTCCCCGTTGCTCTTGACTTGGTGAACGTTATAGACGGCCAGAGCCATAGCAGAAGTACTGTAGTATATAGCACCTGTACCGCAGCCACATATCAGGGTCTACTCGGGGGTAACCATAATTCAGGCGCAGTTCCGAAACGTGTAGGGTACCTGTGTGGAAACCAGCACAAATTAGGAATCTGAGTGATATCTCATGATTGCAATGGGTGAGGAACAAAAGTTGGGCGCGCTCGGTAATGCCCTCCAACCGGCGGTGCAGTCCCCTTATGAACAGGCCCATAGCCTACAGACTTTCCAGTTAGACTTTTGCCACTACTTGCATTCATTATTTATGACCCATCTGAATCACAGGAAGCATTGTGCCTCCATGAGGCCATTAGGAACTAGAAATGGCGGAGCTGAATTGCCAGAGGTGGTGGTGGGATTTCACGATCAACATAGGGGCACGGTTACCCGGACCAAATAAACAGGTCGAAAGATGTCCAAAATACGGTAGCAGTGCGCCCCACTTACCCTTGTACAGTACCCCCCTTAGCTGAAACAACAATTTGCACATGCTTTCCCATGCCATCTGTAAGTCTACCGAGAGTGTCTATTTCGGCCAATTGACGATGGGATGGGGTAGAGACCCGAATGATGGGAAGTCGCAATTATCACGACATCTTCTGCCACGGTATATAATAAGAATACACCTGCTATGCAGGCTAGGTACTCGTATAAAGGCCTCCAACCTAGCCAACTTCGATTGACAGCGACTCTCTCGCCGTCATGCCAAACCATAGTAGGGGAGCAACGAACAGAGGGGGACGGCGAACAATACACTAAAAACCCAGCGGCAAACACTAGGTTTGGTGTCTCTCCTGTTCGTTGCCCCCCCAACTATGCAAAGGCTCCGTCAACATGTGCCCGTTAGATCTGCTCGGTGGCATTGGTAAGAGAAGACGATTTGAGGTTACCTGAACAGTCCAATTAGGACAAATTGAGCCTCGAAAAGGCCAAGTCTTCTACCTTTCCATCGCAAGACGTTTCGCCCCTGCATAAGAGGCCAATGTCAGCCTTCCGCTTTGGTACTGATTGCCAAGCCCAGCGCCAAGTTGGGTGATTTTCGAAACTCCAGAAGAGGATGGGGATATCGCCATCTCGTATACTGAAGAGTAAAGAACATTTTCGTGCCCACAGAGAGATGTGCACGTTTCACCCATGAAACTGGAATTCTCAAATCTCTAGTGTTGCGATACCTCGCTTCTAGCGTGCTCCGGGGATGTCCACCTGGTTCAATGGCCATAGTCTGACTGTATATTTCTCCTCCCTCCCCCTCCTCTTTCCTTCTTTTCTCTCTTCCCTCTCGCTCTGCTTCCCCCGGGTGTCTTGGTTGGAGCCCTATCGCACTAGAGCCTGTCCTTAATGCCAATTTTATAATCTTCAACTCCCTACGTTCCCTTATTTCAACTGAGCTCTTTCTTTTCACTCTCCTACTAAATACCATGAAGAGGTGTCATCCTTTATCGGCCTCGATTATTCTAATAATCTCTTTCTGGAATACTTCAAATGCGCTACTCGAGCAAGGATTTAATGTGACCAGAGAAAACTGGTTCTTCGATGGGATCCTGAAGCCGGAGACTGCAGCGCAGCTACCGGAAGCGTGCGTGACAGCATACACAAAACCAATAGACTGTAACGAAACGATATTAATGTCGCCAAAAGTGGATGTGAAGAAGTTAACGCTGGAGGACGCTTGCGAGCTAGAATGTGCGACATCGATGCTTGAGTACGAGCGGGTGGTGCGAGAGACGTGTGCAGGCGCAGATCTAAAAGCGTTGGGATTGAGTCAATCATGGTTGGGCAGTGTAATCAGTGGGCAAGCAAACATCCAGTTGTACTGGAAACAATGCCTCCGGGAGATGTTTGCGACCCTCCTCCACGAAGCCAATCCTTCCACTAACAGGGCTGCAGAGGCACAAAAGATATTTGCGACGTTTCGCAATCGGACTACGAAATAGCATGGGAAGCCGCCATCGCCGACACGGCCAAGAGCGTGGCTGTCCGCGAATTCTGCAGCGACAGCTGCCTAACGCAAACAGTGGTATTGAACGCTCCAACGGAAGATAACCTGGAAGAGATAAAGGAGATGTGCAAGACAAATATCGCAGAATTCCCTTTCATCCATGCAATGGAATTCGCCGGATTGATAAAGCAGGATCACGACGGGTCTGTGATCGCCGCGAACGCTACGGTGAAAGTCAGCTCACGAGAGTCAAGAAGTGCATCGGGATGGGGAACGGAAGCATTGTTAGGGATAGCTCTGTTAACTTGTTTTATGACACTGTTTTGAGGATCGATGGGCTGGGCTCGATCCTGGGATTTGGAGTTGTGACTGGGGTCTGGGTGGCGCACGATTGTGGTCTGTCTTTTAGATGTCATGATATATTTTGATGAGCTCTATTATCATACCAATTAGAATAGGTTAACTTAATTTACCTGACGCCCCAAAACTCTCAACTGGTTGCGCTAGGGTACCAGTAGCTAAAATTGTAAATTGTCTGGTCAGCTTTCCATCACCCCCAAAGCTACAGCTTCCATCTCAGGAAGTGTAACCATCTAATTGCCGGTAGACGATCTGAGCATGGTATGCCGGTTAAGAGTTGTAACTATCATTAGTTAAGCGCTCGGACACTTCCATGTAGTCACCAAAGTGTTTTTCTTATGCCATTTGCTTGATATGGATTTTACGGTAATTTCTGTCAGTCCGTCGTGCCAACATCTCACTATGCACAGATCCTGAGCTAACCAAGTCTATCACCGCAGATCATAACCTTTTAATCAAGGTAGCAAGTACCCAAGTGCCGGAAGGTAGGTACGATAGTGTGCAACAAACATTGTAATCCCTACTTGCGCATTGAGTTCAGGAAGCAGGTAAATTTTAGGAGAGCTGCAGAGTGCCCTACTCCTTCCAGCATCAAGCCTCCCAATTACCAACCGGTTACTCGAAAAAAACTGCGTGGTCACAATATCATACAGTCCACTATTCAGCCAACTCTCTCACCTACCTTGATTTCTCATGTAGGCATTCCAATCCCCCTGGCCCAGTTTGTCTCCCCAGATGGCATCGGAGGATAGTGCTCTCAGCGGGGTGCATCTCACAGACCTCAACCCCTAGATACCAATAAGGGAGTCATACTACCCTCTTGGAGTGGTTAACGTAAAGTGAGCCAGCTAAGGTAGCAATGATCTACCGGCGCATGGCCAGCTACTCCCGCCCCTGTCAGTCCCACGCCTTTACTTCCCCTCTTCCTGCTCCCAAAGTATGAGACGGTGTTATCCCCTCCCACATACCTAGAGGAGAATCTTAGAAAAATCCAACAGGATCCGAACGAATCTCGGAAAATTTCTGATCAATATATCTTGTGTGGGATATCGGCCGTGTTGCTTCGGAAAAGCACACACCTTCCCCCGGAAAGGTGACCGATGAGGAGAGAAAGAGGATCACAGTAAAGACCCTCCTATGGGGATAATACGGTAACAATGGGGTGGGGCTGTAGCCTACGATCGATAAGCGTAGTTTCCAGTGGAGAGCCAAACACGCGGAGGGAACTCAAGTAGCGAGAAATGGTGGCTATCATGGTCACAGCGACTCATCCCAATTGATTTTAAAATTCGTGCAAGCCAAAAAGTCCTCCCCCACGGCCGTTGAAACCAACCTGTCCTGATCGCCTTACCTCCGAGTGCTCAACAATGATCCCAGTGCAAGCAAGGGTAAGCCTAAAGTGGATTATCTTCCAAAATATTTAGGACTCAAACTATTAACAGAATCATGGAAATTAAATCATTTATATACCATAACCCTCCGCGCCGAACTTAAAACATATGATGCGGTGCGATCCTTCCATCATCAGCCGAAACCCTAGACCCAGGTTCCTCACTACTTCTATTGAAAGGGTTATGTTTCCAGGACCGGGGAGTCGGGTTGTTTCGGGTTGAGTAACCGTTCGCTGGTCCGGGACCAAATGCACGGTTCTCGCGGTGGTTCTTCAAAACCAGGTAGGAGAGAAGGAGGGTTAGGAGGAAGAAAACACTAGGGAAGTTGTTGGTATTAGACACCCCCCNNCCCCAAGGAAGTACGATAGGAGGAATGGGTGCAATACCTTAAGGTTACAGCAAGAGCAAAAACAGCCTTATCCAGCCGGCAGAGTATTTCCGGATGGTTTTCTTTTCTACCACCCGATCCATAGATATTTGAAGGAAAGTTATTCGATGAGAAAGTTATGCGGTTAGAGTATTCCGCCGAACCGCAATTCATACCCGCGGAACCCCGCATGAGGACGGAGACGGCGATGAAACCGCCGAGGAGAAGGAAATCCATGACCAGTGTGACAAGGAAAAATTTCCTGTGGCCGAAGCACCCGATGAATAGTGAAAGGAAAGTGTAAAGAACGGCTACGCAGGACTGTTTTTTTATTTTTTTTATTCCTGTTAGGCCTTACTCATACGGTCTCGATGGAAAGGTAGAACTCACGATAACGAGAATCGCGTAGAGAGCCTTGGGAAGCTGCCCGCTCGAGCGGTCGGTAAGTGAGAGCCTATTCGTCGCGAATTCCCAAGTGTGATAACTGATGACACTGACGATATACGCCGCCATCGACAGTTGCAGTAACCGCAAAATAAGCGTAACACACTTTATCATTCGGGCAGTCATCTTGGATACAAAACCGCTAAGCCAGATACAAAAGATTGATAATAAATCGATGCCTGTGCAGCTGAGTCCGACTAGTGGAAAAAGCGTATTCTCCCCCCACAAAACGAAGGGTAAATTTATCACAAACAGGACAGGCGAGACAGATCAACGGTCCTCCCCAAAAACTCCAGCGCGACATCACGCCCTTTTGAACAATTCAGGACCATCAGCCGCGCTCCCATTCAGCCAATCCTTTGTGGTTGTCGAGAAACTTGAACCGAATCCCTGGGCGCCGTCACTAGACGTCATGATAGACGGCTCACTTGACAGAAGCGGATGTGTGCAAGGATTTTTCCGGTACCGGATTCGGAAATTGATGGACCTGACATCGCAGAACGCCCAAATACACACCCCGTCCAATTACACAGTCTCTATCGATTGGCCTGTAGGCTGTGATTGCTAGAACTCGACCAATCTGCAGTGAACTGTGTATAGTTTATTTAGGTATTCCGCGGTTGTAGGGCTGGTGGTCGGCAAATCTCGATGTTTGAGGATGTCTTCGAGAGGAAGGGATCGTAGAGGAGGGCGCTTCAGTTTGAAAACTTCGAGTTGTAGACTATTACACTTGCGCAGTACAGTACGAGGTGTGACGGGGAATGATGAGACTTGGTCGCAAGTGCGTCTCTGCTTAACTGCTGATTTTCGTATGGGAGCGTACCCGCACAGAGTGCAGTACTCTTCACCTTCCCGCCATCCCCTGTACAGTATTGTACTCGTTGGGGAATTTTCACGATGGAATTACTCGGTATGGTACTGTACAAGCACTACAGCTATATCCCGATTGGCGCAGCAGGATGAGCCAAAGTAAATGTTTTAAGGATTTCGGGCCACCTACCGCTAGATTCCTCGAAATGCTTATCCTAGAAGCTACAACAAGAGTCCATACCGGTAGCCTACAAGTTCCCTGACGCTGTTTCCATCTATCACGTGAGCCACTTTCTACTGCTTGCCAATATTGTTCCTAAATCCTTGAGTGCAACCACATCCCCGCTCAAAGCTAAACAAGGCCAATTACGAGGAACATAACGAGAGTAAC
>QFET01009061.1:0-41723 GCA_003316355.1 Tuber calosporum | reverse complement strand
GAGGTACATAAGAGATGGGTACAGGAGGCATACCCGGAGTACTATACATATCGACCACCGTACCGCCATTGCTGGACTTTCATGACGCTTCTGAAATTCCAGGCCGGTAGGATACACCAGATGAGATCGAACAAGAGCTATCTAAGAGGGCAGGCAAGCTGGTCCAGCCAGGACCAGGATCCGACTTGTGACCTATGTCTACAGTCAGTTTAGACCTTCGAACATGTTATTACTGTTTGCCCCGGCCTGGCTCGGCCAAAGGAAGGGGTAGATCAGGGGATGTTTGACATAAGCCCAGGTTCAGCCCTGTGGGAAAGAGGGGATAAAGGGAAAGCCTTGATGAAGGGTTTTGTTTCCTTTGTAATGCAGAATAGGTTGAACTTTCCAGTTAGGTTGGGAATTTTTCCGTTTACGAGAGAATAGGACCTGAGGTCCTGATTTTGAATTTTTGCCCTGGGGCTAATGACTTGATGTTTATGATAGTGTTTCTATTGTTATTTGTTATTTTATGGGGGAGGCGAAGTTTCTTATGTTATGGGGGTTTTTAGGCCATACCTCAGGGTGAATGCCAGGATTTTCCTGTACTTAGTACGAATAAAACCACGGATTTAACAAAAAAAAGAAAAAACTCTTGATAATCCAAATGCATATGTTCTAGAGGGCATATATGCAGGAAAGACGGCCATCCAGAGTGATTAACAGGTATTTCGTAAGATGTTTTCAACTGGGCTATAGCTACTTGAACTTAGTTCATTTGACAAATGAATAGAAGGATATTTACTAGTAGAGTGCTAGACACCACCAGATTACTAAATAGTTCATGGGAACCTTTGATCGAGTGGGGCATACATTTTCAGGTTCAAACATGGTTTCCACTTTGTATGGCCCTGGTCTTGATATCTCAGGATACTTCATATATATGACTAACATAAGTACCAGGAGAATTGTATAAATAGTAAGCAGTCCACAATAGTTAATAGATCATCAAGCAACGGAGAAGAGACATTAACAATATATTCCATTATTAGTAAAAACAACTTTAAAGCTTTAGAGAACATGTTTACCTTTAATCTTTATTCTTACCGTAGCATTCATGACAGTTCTCCTAACATCTCGATACAAGCACGGCCTCGGCAATTCTGCAGTACTGGATTGGCTACCCTGTGATAATTAGGTCACCAAAAGTTCATTCATCGCTAAGGAACAAAAGGTGGACCTGATTATACCTACTTTGACACATCCCAGCACTAAGGATTCAATCCTCACTAAGGAACCAAAGTGGGTTACGACCTCTTTACCACCTGGGACTAAAGGTTCATTGTACAATACAGAATCAAAATTATTTAAGCCATTTTCGGAATCACCCACGAGAGTTTCATTCTAGAATGCAGATCGAAAACCGACTAATCCATATTCAGACTCGACCACTGGGATTTCATTCTACAACAAAGAACGAAAAACGATTATGTCTTTTTCCAAACCAGGTATCCAGGATTATTCTTCGCCGCAGCACGAAAAACCACTAAACTGTTTTCATACTCCCGCACCACTGTTTCGTTCTACAATGCAGGATGAAAAGTTGATCAAACCCATTGCAGCTAGTCCAGCTGAGATTCCATTTTTCGACAAAGAACGAAACTCGGTTATACAACCTTCCGCCCATGAAATCAAAGATTCCTTCACTGCTGATTTACAAGATGTAATAACTACATCCTCAGCACCCCTGCAAAAATCAACCAGAATCTTATAACAACCTAACATCTGCTATTGGAAATAAGTCGGCCACCGAACAAGCAACAAGTTTACATTGAGTACCCTACATGATGAAGATCCAACTACCCATCGCCAAGAGGTCAACAGCCCGCTTAAGGAAAAGTGGATTATAGCGATAGATGAGGAGATAGACGCTTTGAGGAAGAATCAAACATTTAAGGTTGTCAATAAACCTATAGGTTGAAATATCTTTGATAGTATGTGGGTCTACAAGACTAAAAGGAACGCTGATGGGACACAGGAAAGATTTCGAGCAGGTTGTGTTGCCAAGAGTTACTATCAAGCCCCCGGCTACGACTTTGAAAATACTTTTACCCTAGTCATACTTTGAGTTACTCCGCTTGCTGCTCGTGATATGCGTCTAGAACTAATGGACACCAAGAGAGTTCGATGTCATATTCGAATTCCTCTACTATGAATCGAAAGAAGAAGTTTACATGCAACTGCCACCTGAGGCAGTGACGGAAACCAGGTATCGAAACTTAATCGATGCTTGTATGGACCTAAGCAATCTGCGCATGAATGGCATGAACATTTGACCAGATTCTTGACCTCCAAAGACTTTCTTGCATCAAACTTCGACCCCTGCATATTCATCCCTGCTAAATACGACTGCTTCATCTTCCTTTAAGTGGACAACATTGCAATATATTCAGCCGATACTCTTCACCTTACTCGCCTTATTAACAAGCTGAAAACGGTATTTAATATTTCGGACCTTGGGGAAGCATCCTACCTACTAGGCCTAGATATAACATATACATCAGACAGTATTGCTCTTTCCCAGCAGCTTTAAATCATGGAAATCCTCTCTAGATTCAATATGGAGTAATCTCGACCGTTATCCACAACTTTACCAAAAGGCATAAAGGTTACCAAATGACCGATGGAACCACATCCTGAAGATAAAACTCTCTACCAATGCATGATAGGTTCGCTCATGTACTTGACCACTGGAACAAGACCCGATCTAGCGTATACGATTTCATTTCATTTTCAATTTTCTTCTTGCCCAATGTAACAACATTTGAAGGCCGCTAAAGACGTCCTCAGATATATTAACAGAACCAAATCGATTGGCCTTTATTACCCACACAAAGAAATAAATACTATCGACATCAATCTGGATGCTGACTATGCCGGATGTGTCAAGACCAGAAAGTCATTCTCAGGATATCTTTTGATGTTTAACAACTCATGTATCATCTGGTTTTCGAAGAAACAATGCACAGTCGCCATATCCACCACCGAAGCAGAATTCCTTCCTATGTCTTCTGGGACACGCCAGATCGAGTGGCTCCTTGAAGGTCTTTCCGATATTTGATCAATGTACCAAACGCTAAGTATGCAAACAACACTGGTGGAAATTTCCATGCTGTCAACCCTTAGCTGAACCTTTGAACAAAGCACATCGCAGTCCTCTACTTCAAGACTCGCGACTGCCTAAAAGATAATTTATTCACATTGCTTAAAGTTGACTAAGCAAATAACAATTCCGCTATCTGCACCAAAATCCTAGTACAACCAGTACAAGAACGAATAGGTGGACTCTTGGGCTGTAGATAATGTGGGGCAGTGTAGAAATTTTCGATTCAATTTCCATTGGGTGTATCATTGATAATATAGGATATTCTCATACTTGGTTTTGGTTTTGGTTTACCTGTACACTACTTACATCACGACAGCTAGGATATATATATCTCCATATTTCACTGTATTGAACAGGTTATCTGGGAGGATTTTCATATGTATTTTCTTATCTGGTGTTCGGGATTTTATAGTTGTTTTATGCATCTTTTATGCTTTGTTCTTGGTCCTTTAGATCATATTCTTTCATAATATTTCCCTCCCACCATCTTAGAATTACGCATATTATTTGTGATTTTCTTGGCAGGATATCAGGGTCAAACACAGTTCGCACTTAGGCTTCTTAAGTTGTTTTCGCTATGTTTATCTCACTTGCGTGGAGGATGCACTTTTGAATAAATATGACGGTTACTACCCACCCTGCTTTGATAGATTAAGAATCAGAACTCCTACCAATCTGGTCTCATCCAGACCTCTCCTTATTTGGCGTGCAATTGACACCCCTTCGTAATTCAGTAGTATTTTCCACATAGCAGTTACCATCCAGCTACCGGTGATCACACTTTGAACAGCAAGGCTCTTGATTCTTGGATCGCCTAGGGGTGGAGGTGTAAGGGCGTCCTCTAACAAGAACTCTGGAAAATTATTGAATGGTCTTTAATGGTAGTTCCACCTATTTTCTGCTTGCAGAGTCTACAGAAATGTGGCATGCTCTCTGGCCATATCAACTTCCATCCTAGCAGCTTCTTGGGTATTCAAGTTCTCGTCCACTACTGGTACTTTACTGGTAGATCTGAGGACTGGATTGAAGAACTCCCAAGGGTGTGCATAGTGTGCTTGGTATTGAAATATTTCTATAGATTTATTGTAGGTGTCATTCATAGCAGCTACTCTCTCTGGGACAGTATTGGACCAGTTGTTCATTGTTTTGTTGATGAAGTTCCTCATCATTATGTTAAGGGTGCGAATCCGGCGCTCTACTTGGCAATTGGTTTTATGGTTCTCTTTAGTTACCAATCAGACCTAGATTCCCATTGACTTCATCATCTAACACCAGAATTTAGAGGTGAAGCTGGTGTCTCGGTCTAGTACTATACTTAGGGGATGTTCATGAACATCAAATATCTTCTTCTGGAGCTTGCTTAATACTTTTTCCGAGTTGGCAGAGTCCTGAAATGGTATAAGATCAGTGTTGGAGGTAATGCGATCGATAATAACTATGATAGTTGTATGGTTGTTTGATTTGTTAACTGGGCCAGTGAAATCGATGGCAAGAGATTGGTGACCTTCGTCATGTGCTGGCACGGCTAGAGGCCTACCTGTCGGAAGTGTCGTGGGTTTCTTGTTGATCTGGTATTGATCACAAGAGCGACAGTTGGGTATAAAGTCCTGGCACATATGAGGCCACTTGAAGAAACAACCAGCGTCCATGTCCGACTTGTGAGCAGGGAAATGTCCTAGGCCTCTATGAAGTGTTTTATGGATGAAATCCAAAAGGCTTACGCCCCTTTCTAAGGGTCCCATAGGGATATAGATGTTAGAATAGCTTTATGTATTGTCAGCTATCTGGAGGCCATCCTGGATCGAATAGTGCTTCTTGTCAGTGGTCTTGAGGAATCACCGGAAATGAGGCTTATTCTGGAGGGCTTCAATGACAGCTGGGCTGAAATTTCCCATGTAGTATCAGTGGAGGGTAGAAAGATAGGTCTTGGCATTATCAGTTTCTGTGGAATTCCAGAAAGCTTCAGGATCACTATAGAGGGGTTGCAGAGCTGGCGAAGTTGGTGAAGCCAGATGTGTGGAGGTTGGAGTTAACATATCTACAAGTCTGTAGTATGTATTTCCTGTAGAGGGTAGGGACATAGAGCTATAGTTTGATAAAGGGGGCTACTGGCCATTTATGTATCTGTTGATGCTTTCGCTTTCTCTGTTTGCTGTCGCTTTCTAGGGTCCTTAGGGAAATATCCATTAGCTTCCTTGATGTCTCTGTGTATAAGGCACTGGTCCTCATAGCAGGCAGTCAGAGAGAGCACTGAATGGCTTTGTTTCCCAATAGTCTGTTAACAGTTCAAGGTAGCGTTTTCTCTGCAAGAGTTGCCTGCCTGTATACTGCTGTTGTTATTGCTAGCACTGGTCTTGCACTTTTGGGAGCGAGAGACTGCATTTGCCGCTATCACTTTGCCTGTTAGGTAGTCTGGAGAGGACCAATAGATACATTCGCGAGTAGTCAGGGATGGAGAGTTCAGTGCTTCTTCAATGGTTTCCATTTCGCTGTTGGAATCTAGTCTATAGTATGAAGATGAAGTGTACTTGCTTTCAATATGATTGGAGTTGTGGTTCTGGAGATCTGGAATTTTGGGGGTGGGGTCCAGTAGTATTATATCTTCAGGCCCTGAATTGGTTTCATGAACTAAAGATAGATATTCTGCTAGAAAATTAGAAATTCCAGACCTGAATTCTATTTTAAAATTGAAGCGGCTAAGATGCATTATGCATCTTTGCTGACGGTAATTGAATTTCTTCTTTGTTATGAGCTTGGTAAGACTCTCATGGTCGGAGACTATAGTGAACTTTGTTTAGGCCAACAGGTGGGTCAAAGCTTGAACAGCCTCACCTATTGCAAGAGGATCCTGTTGGTGGATGGGTTTGTAACCCTGAGAGGGTGACAGTTTCCATGAATGGAATGCTGCCAGTCTGGCTACATCTCTGGTTGGAACAGGGAGATATAATTAACCATCCCACTAAAGCACTCGAGTTCCTTTCTTTTCTGAGGTCTTGTCCAGTGCTCAATGCTTCTGATCTTCTCTAGTGCTTTGTGAATGCCTTTATTATCCATTAGGTGTCCTAGGATATGAAGCTTTTCTGCAAAGAAAACACTCTTCTTTGGGTTGGCATAATGCTGCACTATTTCCAGCTTTTTGCAAATAGCTATGATATGCTTGATATGGTTCTGATGTGTATCGCTATATATCAGGATATCATCAATGTATACGCATTCAAAGACTCGTAGCTCTTATACTAGTGTATCTTCTATAAAGCTCGTAAAGGTCTCTGGCATATTTGTATCTCCTTGCCGCATATCTTTGCAGGCGAAGCCTCCCAATGTTTTCTTGATACTGTTATACTTCTCATCCTTAATCCGAACCCTGGTCTGAAAGTAGGCATCACGGAGGTATATCTTGCTTGGTAATTTGTCTATGCCCAAAGTGTTGAGTTAGAGCTGTTTATTGGGAATATGGGCTTTGACCCTCATAATGTATTTATTCCTGTAGCGAAGGTCTACTAATGATCTTATCCTAGCATCAGATTTCGCTTGAATGAACATGCTGAAGCCTGCAGTAGTTTGTGATCTGAGAGAATCTCTGACCTGATTTGTTTCTCTATCTATCCCTTGAATTTAGGAATCCATATTTTGTAGGTCTTGAAGGTTAGCATGTTGACATTAAGGTCTGGGTCCATGATTATGATCTGGTGTTTAAAGCAGCGCTATCATGGTAAGGTTTCAGGTATTTATGTAACAAAAACCTCCTGGAACATCTAGAGGAATTCTGGTATATCTTCCTGATGAGCCATCGTTGCACGAGGATAAGTGCTGTTCCCTTTGCCGTTTACTCAGACTTTGTAGTCTGGGAAGTAGAGGGTATTTTCCCAGCTGTTAATGACTGCTTCAAAGCAAATGAGGTCATCCATGCTAAGTAGAATATCATAGTCTGATACTGGAATGACGCTTATGTGTACTTTGTGTACCTTCAGGCTTACAATTTCGATATCTGTAATGCGGGTCTGCTTACTCCTTGAACCGGACCCGAGTAGACCCACTTTGAGTGTAGTAGGCGTCTTCTTATTGATATAAGGGATATTATTTATTGTGACAAAGTGATTGTGATTAGTGTACCGCTAATGGTTCCAGTATCTGCTAGGACTCTGGCGGGATCTTGTTGACAAGCATTGTGAATTATAATACTTGCAATAGCCTGGCCACTTCTTTGGAGGCGCCAACAGTAGTCTTGTAAGTTATGATAGTTATCCTACAATCCAACTCCAGTGTGTTATCGATTTCTACCTCATAGTGCTCTTGATCGCTATCAGGGGTTTCCTGGGTGACAGTTACATGATTGGACTTGATTTCTTTCTTTGAACAATCAGTTGCTATATGTCCTGCTTCACTACACTAATAACATGCTTCTTCTCACTTCTGTAGATACATTTGCTGCTTGCTTGGCTTCTTATACTTGGGAGAGGTCGATTATCGCGCAGGCACTTTGTCTTTTCCTGCTGGCTGAATGCTGGTTTGTGGTGGAGAGTACTTAGCTTTGTTAAACTTATATCTGGAGGTGTTGGCGAAGCTGCCACTACTCCCATAGGCTCCTGTCTTGAACATTGTTGCATCATATCTCTCTTCCAGTTGGACAACTTGATTCTAGGTACTGGTATCATGTATCTGTAGTTCCACATTTCTTCAGAGGTTGGGATCCATAGTAGCCAAGAAGCGTTGCCTTTGTGCATAGTCTGATATAGAGTCTCTAGGCAGTGTTCCTCTTAGGGCGTCTAGTTCTCCTGGAATCTTGGACATTCTCGCTGGCTTGCCTTTAGAGGACTGTTATATCTTTTGGCATTTGAGGTAGAGGTTATCTGTATTAGTTTTTGCTTTAAAGAGCTGCTTAAATCAATTCTTGAACTGTTTGAGGCAGGGTTGGTTTTTATTCAAACTCATCCATGAGGTTGAATTAGGCACTGTGTGCTCGCTTTGGTTTATAGGCGCCATAGTAGTTCACTACATTCTCTGTGTTAAGCAGGACATCATACTTGGATAAGTACTTCTTAAAATCCTTAAACAAGCTCAAAGGTTTTTCTGGTTGTAGATCTTCAGCTTTTCCTCTGAACCTGTGTAGTTGTGGAACCTTGATCATTGCTTTTCTTAGTTATTCTGGAGTATCAGCATTTGTCCAATATGCTGCAGAAAGTGCAGGCAGTTCTCTGGGAGTTTCTGGTTCGTTCCCTTTTACCATAGGTACTGGTGGTGCTCACGAGTGTCCGGGAGAGTATGGAAATCCGCCAGGTGGTGTTTCACTTCTGGATGTTAATGCAGAGTGTGGTAGGGCACCTAAGACTGTCTCCCTGATGCTCCTGGTTCTTGGTCTCGAATCCTGAGCTGTCTCCGTTCTCTGGCTTTCTCTTTGGACGATTTGCACTGCTGTAAGGTCCTCAGCTGAGTCAGTATCAAGGTCTCTAGGTTGTAGGAAACTTTGTCTAACTATAGGTGTATTGTCACCTTCTCTATCTGAGTCTGTATCTGGGTAGTTCCAAAGTCTGCAGGGAGGTCTGGATATCCTTCAACACCTAGTAGTCTGACTTCTTCTATCTTTAATGATAAATCTAATACTGGAGCTGGGTGTCTCTCTCTGACGCACAAGCCTCTCACTAGTTATCGAGAAAATGGAAGAGTGATCAATCCTACCCACAGATCTCATTCCTTGGAACCAGATATCACCAGCTGTAGCGAAAAGAACGTAACAGGCGCTACCCTTTGTGAACTGTTATACTATAGAGCCTAAGTGGTAGCCTATTATCGCTTTGGTATTTAAGAAAGACCTGCTGAGAGGTGAAGATAAGGGGAGTAAAATAGAATAGTTTATAGAAAGAAATGGAACGATAGGATCGCCGTTCAACCTAGTGTATTCACTGTCTAAGCATCTGTCTGAAGTTTATTGTCTTCTGCTAGCCAGGAGAACATTCTTAAATACATGAAATCTTTTCTGCAGGAGCTGAGGCTCTGGACACCTGCAGCCAGTATCATTACCGTCGAGTGTACAGCTACCAGAATCCTGTGGGCCAGCCAGAGACAAGGAAAGCCTGTGGCTTTCCACCCACACTTCCTTGATTCCACTACCACTATAAATGACCTGTTCATTCTGGTGGAAGTCTATGGGCATAATCCTGCCGATCCTCCAAAGCATACAGTAATCATAGAGCCAGAATCGGGAGTTTCAGGTAGGGAAATCAATTACAAACGAAATGAAGTCTTATGAAACTAATCTTAAGTGCGTGGACCATGTGACCAGGAGAATATTGTTACCCAGGCAGCTTATCGACACATCCGAGCTCCTGTATTTTGTGATACTGGGAACTATTTAATTATCTGAGTTGTCGTTCCTTGTTCTGCCACTTAAACTTAGGTAGTCTATCGTGGAATTTACAAAATAGTTTCTTAGCACTACAAGTGGCCAACTTGGCTGGTGACCTATCTGTATACTAGTGGATTTGCTAGTGTCTTGCAGATCGTTTTACAAATGACTTAAGACTAACAATCAGTCCAATCCCGTATCGTATTGGTATTCCTCTCCATATCAACCTGTTCCGATAGGTCCCAAGACCAAAGTAGGGATTTTTTTAGTGTCCGGGTGGGTTCTCATGTTTCTCCTGGATCCAGCTTATCATATTCTCATGTTTGAGTAGAGCCTCCTGTCACCTCCGGTCCTTTCCATCCAAGGCTGTACAGAATGGGAAGTAACTCTGCGGACACTGATCCTTTATACTTCATTCCAGTTCCATTGGGTCGTCCGAGCCTCCCTTTTCATATATGCAGTTCATACCATCCGGACGGACAGATGGCGATGATGTATATGGTGTTACAACCGGGCCGTCAACTTACAGTTTTGTGGTGAGTGGACACTTTTTCTCGTAGGTGCCGCAGGTGACATGGGGGCCCAACCAGGGGAGCATAGGGGTATTTGTAGTATCTCAGCCCAATTTTCCTATGAATTTAGTGCTGGTACCTGTACCTTGCACCCATGTGCTTTCCACAACTGCATCGACCTTTTGACAGACATGTGCCTACCATTATTCCTTTCATCTCCTTGTCTCCTCCTTCTACTACATTTTGGATTTCTCTTTTCTCATTGTCTGTCTAACTTGCTGTAACGACCTCATGTCCTATTCTGCAAATTTTGGCCACTTCCCTTAGTTTACAGTATTTTGCTGTTGGTAAAGAAAGCCTTTATATCTGTTGGATCCTCTCATGCTCTTTTCCCGTATTGTCTTCAGCTCCTCGTCTCAGGGCCTCTGGTTTCACTCCTTCAAGCCTCTGGCAATCCTGTATCTCAATATCATACTGGCTTTGTGTTTCACTCCAGCAGATATGCCGGTCCTTAGTTTCGAGTATCCAAGTGATTGGTACTATGTTTTTATGGTCAGTGAGAGTCAGTACTTAGTGTCGGCTGAGTTTGGCATAGTGTCTCCATTCGTTCACAACCTAGACTAGGGCTAGCACTTCTTAATCATAAATCTCGTAATCGCATTCTTTCAGCCTCATCCTCTTTGACCAGTAATCAACTTGTTGCCATATTCTATCCACACCTTTCATTGAATGTATGCCCACATATACAAACTTCGATATGTTTGTTCCAATCATAATTTCCTTGCCTGTATCGTAATGTACTAGGAGTTGTCACCAAGTACGTCGTTGGTGTTCATTATATGTCACTGGTGGCATTTTTGTCTAATTCCATTTGCCTGCTTTTTTTGTTATTTCATATCGGGGTTTGGTTATATGGCTAAACCCTTCTATGACCTGATAGTTGTAGTTTCAGAATTATATAAAGGATTGTATGTATTTTTTGATTCCTGGTGGCTTCTATTTCCATATTGTCACAGTTTTGAAAGGATCAGCACTAACCACACATTTGTCTTTAATGAACCCTAGGTATTTCGTTTGTTCTTTGTTAAATTCACAGTTAGAGGATGTAAGTGTAAGTCACTTATTTCTTAATACATCTATTATCCTTGGCACATGGGTTAGATGTTGTTCCATATTTTACCTGTATATGAGAATATTGTTTAGGTAGATAATACAACATATATCCCGATATCTACACATGATCCTATTGACCAATCTTTGGTATGCTGCTAATATAATCCATAGTCCAAATGGGATGATACTATATATGTACATGCCATGTTTTATTGAGAATGAAGTTTTCCATTCGTTTCAATCCTTGATGCAGATGTTGTGATTTGTGTTGGGGAAATCTTGTTGTGTAAATATCTCTGCTGTCCACAGCCTATTGAGTGCCTATCCTATTAGCTGGAGTGGGTACTAGTCGAGTTGAGTAACTTCGTTGTGCAAGTGATAGTTCACCCATAGTTGTAGTTTGCTGTCTATCTTTTTGACAACCAGGATTGTGGATCCTCCGTTTCTTTAAGTATCTTAAATCCATCCCTGATTCTTGTTGACACTAATATATTCCCTTAGTTCCGCCAGCTCTTTCTACCCCTATTTGTCTAATTTTCGTGCTGGTACTGTTTCTCTGGAATTTTGGTTGATTTCAGGATCATGCTTTAGTCGAGAGGGTGATAGCTGAGTTTCTTCCACTTCTACAAACATATCCAGGTACTGATGATATTCTCAAGGTTAAATTTGTTTTGTGGTCTCCTTTGTTTGACTCTTCCTTGCCCTAATAGCTAACTTGTTACTGATATTAATGGGTTCCATTTTGTAGTACTTATTGCACTGTAATCTCATTGGAGGATTCTCCCAACTTTGCCACAGCAGTAAAACTTACCCCAAGAGGTGGTGGAGAACTTGTTGATCTCAATTCTTTAGCATTTTATGTTGTTGGCCCTTTCAAACCCTTCTTGGGCACTATTCGCTGTAAGCAATTGTGCCACTTCCTTGCCTTGAACTATGACAACCATTTTCCTATCTCAATTGTGAGAGGCGATCCTCCGACTCAACCCTGGATTTGTAATATCCAAGGTTGACCAGGACTACTCTAATTTCTTCTGTATAATTGGTGTCAATTACTCCCGTGTTGAAAGTAATATG
Source organism: Tuber calosporum (assembly GCA_003316355.1). Lineage (NCBI taxonomy): Eukaryota > Fungi > Ascomycota > Pezizomycetes > Pezizales > Tuberaceae > Tuber > Tuber calosporum. The sequence continues at coordinate 29,539 of QFET01009061.1, read as the reverse complement.
AGGATTAACTGTCAATCACCTTGGTGGAGCGATTTACCCCTTACAGTCATCTGGTAGTCCTATAGTTATCCCAATGCTACTGATTCTTTGTTCTTTTGCTATTATTGTAATCTTCTCGCTTGCATAGAGGTCATATCGTGCTGCTTTAACCTATCCCGATCCAGGAATTATTGCCATATCAGTTAATCTTGGTTTTTTGATGTTCTTGAGTCTCGGCCAGCATCTTAGAGAATTGTGTGCTGAAGTTCTCATCCACAGCTTGTGCTTCGTGGACTAGCTCTACTACAGAGAAGGTTCATAGGCATTGTATTGTACACCACTCACTATCGAACATAATCTTGTTGCTACACTAATTACTGTTGGAGTTATATCTTTGTAAATATGACAGTCTGCATAAACCTTCATACCAAGGCATATATACAATTTGGAACCTCGCCACTTCCCTATGGTTGCTAATGTCTATTGCTACTTCTACTATATTTGGTATTAGGTGCCATAGCCCTATATTACCTATCCGAAGATACATTCCATCATGTATTTTTATTCCTTCATTTGTATGCCGTGTTGTTGTATCAATTGTTTGTTGATAAGGTTTTCTGTTACTTCAGAGTCAATATTCCCATTCATGATAATGGTCTTATCCATCCCATGTAAAGGTATTTGGACCAGGGCATGGTCCTTCTCTTGTTTCAAAGTTTCCATATTCGATAATGCAGTGTAGATGTTCTAATTCAAATAGGTTTGGTTTTCCTGTCTCACAAACCAGAGTTTGATATCGCAGGGTATGGGGCAATTATACACTTATGTAATATCAATACCAAACAACTTGTTTGTATGTGAAAAATAGGGATTTCCCATATTGTATCCATTTATATGATCTGCCGGTATATCTCTTTCGAAGAACAGAAATGGAAGTAGGAGTTAGCAAGGTTGATTTCTTGCAAAAGTTGGATAAGGGAGAGAGAATGGAGGCATTAGTTGTTGACGTTGGAAGTGATGGAGATGGGAATAGAAGGTGTTTGATATGGATTGATAGCTTCCTGGGTGTGGGATATATCGCAAATGTGCAACTTCATGTCTACTCATGTCAAGGTTTAACTGTGGAAATACAAAACCAGCGTTATGCAGAAAATGGAGAAGGGATTTATATATCAAGTTGATATTTGATATCACAGATACATCTGTTTGACCTTTGGGGTCAAGGGCACAACAATACAGGGATCTTTGTGGGAGATCGTCTGTTGAGACGGATTCTTGTATCATACCTGAGGTGGGGGGGGGGTTAGCCCTGGAGGATTTCTTGTTTAAGAGGACAACTTGGCACTCAAGGTTTTGCTATAAAGGCATGACTTTCTCCTTTCTTTAGCATAGGAACAACCACCTACCGTCATTCATGCACTACATTTTGTTCTCTTCCATCCTCAATTTCTTTTCGGTCCATCACCTTTTATCTCTGTGCAGTTGGTCAATTTAATTCACCATTCTATTGGTCTATTCCGCAGCATTTATCTTACAGTTTAGCAAAAGGTCACAACTTCATCATTCGCAAGAGATTGGCTTATTCGAACACACCATCCAAAACAAGGTGATTAACGGAGCACCCCACTCCTGTATAACAAACCCTTTCCACACCGGTATTACAGTTCTCGAATTTCAAAAACGACACCGGAATTATACGTTTTCAACTGATGTAAAGTCACTCAAGTCACGGTCACAAACGACTTGACCACCAGTAGGGTAGGACAGTACAATCAGGTTTATGGTAGAAGAATACTTTTTCGTACAAGACAGGGGTTATTTTACTGGTTAACTATCCTGTCGTGTGAGAAACATATTTAGGACAATTGATAGTAGGGTGTGAGGGCAAGTGATCGGAAAAAGTTGGTTGGCTTAACATGCGGTTTTCCGATCACAATTTTCCGCCCCCTTGTATCATTCAAGCACTCTAGTTCATACACGGGGACTTGGGTTTTTATGTGTCATGGGATCCTTCCCGCCTACACCGGTTGTACCCTAGGAGATGAGATTATCTTGTACCTAAAATCATACCACGGATTTAACAAAAAAAACAAAAGTTCATACACGGGGACTGCCACAATATCAAGAGAATCATGACATAAGCACAGCCAACAATAATGAGATCAAAAGACTCTACGGTACTCGAGCACCAAACCCCCTAGGTAAATTTAAACTCCTCCTCCGCTAACACCGTAAGAAGATCCTTATCTGCTTCGGCCCACTCCCTCCCGATAACCTCCACACGTCCTTGATCCCTCGGAGTAATCGAGCACTCAAATGGCAACGGTCGCGACAAAAACCCATCCGTGAACGCCATATCATCAACCGGGACCTCCGTTCCATCGGGCCTTATCTTTGGTCCGAAATCGAAGGCCCACAACATCCTCGAGAAGATGATGTACAGAGAGTTCTTAGCGATGTGCTGCCCAGAGCACGCCCTACGCCCGAAGCCGAAGGCCACATGTCCGAGTGTCTCGTCGTCGTAGCGGTCGGGATTGAAGTCGTGCGGGTTCGGGTACAGCTCTGGGTCCATGTGTATCCCCCAGACGTTCGCCACGACCCAGGAGCCCTTCGGTATGCGGTAGCCGAGGTACTCGTCGTCCTCAGTTACGGCGTGGTAGAAGGCGTTCACAGCGACAGGACGCCAGCGTAGGGTCTCTTTAACGACCTTTTCGATGTAGGGGAGGGAATCTTTGTCCTGCCAGGTTGGCATTCGGGATTTACCAACTACTCGGTCGAGCTCTTCTTGTGCGCGACGGGCTACGTGTGGGAATTTTGTCATTCCTAACACGAAGACTTCTAGGACGGCGCTGACTGTGTCGCTGGCGGCTTCGTATAGGGTTCCAACTGCTCAGCGTTAGCCTACTTCCTCCCTTCCTACAAATAAGGTATTGGCTTTTCCCTAGTAAGGGAGATGGAGACACATACGATCATATGCAATCTCTAGATCCGACATCCCTTGCGTAAGTGGCGAATCCTTGTACGCCTTTGCCCAATTCCACCCCTTCCGCTCTCGCCCCTCCTTCATGTTCGTAATATTCAATTCGGACTCGTCCTTATGGAACTTGGCTGATATCGTCTTCCACTCTGCAAAACACTTTGGTAAGAGGTCGAGAACCGGGAAGACGTCTACCCACCATTTCCCTAGAGCGCCTGCCTCCGTGAAGTGCCGCACGATGGCGTCAATCGACTGAAGTTCTTTCTCGTGTCCCGTGACCTGGCGCTTGCCAAACCCAAGGGAGAAAACAAGCGAGGCGGAGTAGCGGTGGAATTGCCGAGAAAACTCATCCGGCTTTATTAGGAGAGCGTGGATGAGGTGCTTGCTTTCGAGGTCTTGGACTGGTCTGTACTTTTGGGACATACGCGGCGATAGCACTGTTGCTTGAAGCCGGCGGTGGGTGTTCCATATCTCTCCGCGCATAAGGAGCGTCCGGTATCCTGGTTGTGTTCGTCAGTTCGTCTAGTGAACCTGGCCAATGATAGAGGCACGCGAATAGGCCAACATGAAAGGAAGAAGAGACATACCGCCGGAAAGGTGCTTGGCACTGACTATGAAATCCGGTCTATCAGAGTATATCTTCGACCGCTTATCCAGCAGATCCCGCGCGGCCTGGTTCGTCCCTAGGACAATGACTGTGTGCGCGCCTAATTGCATCCTGAATATTGGGCCGTACTTTTGCGTCCATTCCTGCTGTTGGCGCCACAGGTATTCTGGTGCGAGCTGTGAGAGGTTGCCGAAGATGGGAACTCCACGGGGGCCTGGAGGGAATGGAAGTTGCCGCCGTTTCCGTTGAAACAGATAGGTGGCAATCAGCGTTGCTAGGCAAGATGCCACGAGCGCCAGAGACCCTATAGTGACAGGCACGGAGGCGCTGCCCCCGGGGTCCTCAGCGCGGGTTCCCGTGTTGCTCGTTTCGTTAAAGGGGGAGGAGACAATGTTGAGGAGGGAGCAAAATCTCCAGGAACAGTGGGACGTCATGAGCTGGGAATCGACTCGGGGTAAGATTGTAAATAAAAGGCGAAGAATAAACCGCTCCGTTCCCTTGCGGGATACACAACTAACACTAGTGGGATGTGTGTGTTTGACTAGACAAAGAAATCCCTAGAGGGCCCCGGGTGGTTTATATATACTTATGAGGCGAGGACTGAACTGAGAGCTCATCCCCCATTCTCTTGCTTTTCCAATCACAGGCAAGGCAGGCAGAGAGGGGGCAGCCGGATAATATCCTAGCCCCATAATGCAATTCTTTGGGCGGGCCCAGAAATACCAGCGCATAGACACACCCGCAACCCGTAGGAACTGCCGAAATTAAATGGATGGCGAACAGAGGTGACTGCATATGTTACGAGTACAGCGCTCTACCGTACTGTTATCAAGGGTTTATTGGATACGATCATATAACAATCGTAAGGCTATATTCCCTTATTATCATAAAGCCTTCTGCTAAACCAAATTGATTATTGCATGTCATTCTAAATAAGGATAGTGGTAAAAAAAAGGAAGGTCACCTTTAATATCGTCGAGAGCTTTGCCCATAGTGTCTGCATGGGACATCATTCGGCCAAGCCCTGCTCCTGGCCGCTGTCCAACGACTCAAACTAAGCCCATCCTGGCCCCGACTTGGCAAATTTGAGCGCTTGTAGGATAACAGCAGAAGTAGTCTGAAGTGGGGAGGGTTGTAGGCTCGAGTCTCTGCAGTTACCAGACTTTGGGATTCCAAAGCGCGGTGTCCTTTCAGCTTGGAACGCTGGTTCACGCATCTTTCTTGTTCTATCTGGCTCGACACAGTAGCGATCGCCGTCGGGAACGCCCTAGCCATCTTTCCAGAGCGGGTACTAATACGGCTGCTCAATTCCTGGTTCACGGCTGTTAAACTCAGAATCCCCAGTGTGAACTGCGCTCAACGGGAGGCAGTGAGACTCCCTAAACTTAGCTCAGAGGGTACGAACTACCAAATGGAACAGGCAGGGATATATTTGGCAAGTTAACCTTAAATAACTGTTCAATAACATCTTGCCGAACCTTGTAGAGTAACAGTAACACAGCGAGGCGAGAACACCGCGACGCCGCGACCACACCCAAAGAATTCAGATAGGACAAGGATTACCTGTGTGGGTACAATTTATAATTTTGTATGTTACACAGTCAGAGGGCACTAGTCACAGGCAAGATGTATCCATAATCAGGGATCCGCAAAATATGTAGCAAAAGGTCTATGCGTCTCACAAACTCAAGCTCGTATTTTCGAATGCTTCTTCCCTGGGACAAGCACATAACCCTAGCCTTGTGGAACATAAAAAACTTATGAGCTGTAACTTCGTATGCACTGTGCTCGCTTTGCCATGGAATACTGTAAGGTTCCGGCTATTATCCAGACTAACCAACTCGTATCGAAGCGGGGTGAGAGGGGCCGAGCCTTATTATAACTAGCATGTAAAAGTAGTCCCAAAGCATTTCTTTGACTGATATCCGGCTCCTCGTATTTCATATATTTAATCCGGGTTAAAAGAGGTGATCTCAACGAGTATTCTGGAGATGGGTGTACAAACGACCAGCCAGAGTCAGTTGAGTAGACCAATGTGGCAAACTGGACTATAATTGTGATACACACTTTTCTCTTGTTTTGTTGGTGTATTTAAAATAGTAATACTACTCTACAAGTAGTAATCCGATATTTGAAAAAAATCGGATTACGCTATGTTTACAGGAGTTGTATGCTTGGTAGTTTCAATTGTAAAAAATACAGCTATCATGATATACACTGATAGAAAATAGTAAAGCTGAATTTGAAGAACTTAAATATTAATAGTATTGAATATTTTAATTATGAGACAGAAAAGATGATAGGCTAATGATGAAGTTGGGGTTACCAATCTGAGTTTAGAAGGTTGTAGGTTTACAGCAAGTTGGGTGCTATAGAATAGGTGGAAACTGAGTATTAATTGACAGCTGAAGATCATGGAGCAGGATAACAGGATTTACAATATAGAAATGCTATGCAATGTTATAAATCCAGGAACTACTACAGGAGCAGGAATATGTTTAGGCCTATATTTTAGTCAATTGTGAGAGATAATCATATTAATTCTGGTTATAGCTTTAGAGGAGGTAGCACTGTAACAGGGTATACCAGAATATTCTCATCTTTCAAAATATATAATAGAATTATTATTGGTTATTGATACTGAAAGTTAATAGTAGATAATTAATCTTGGTATTATTTCTTCTGATTGCTTAACATTGCCTATTGGGACAGGGTAGACAATGTACTGTTGGATTGCTTAAGCAGTGCTATTAGTAAGATAAAGGAAGAACTGTCATGAGTGCTGAGTTGCGAAAGTAGATAGAGGTCTAGTTTTCCCAAGATGGGAAGATGAATAAGTTAATCACTAAATATAATCTTAAGAACTCTGTTCTATTCCTTCATGATTACTAAACTACAGGTAATAGCAAACAAGTGCAAGACTTTCCGTGATACATATATTGCCCATATACATGAAGTATCTTTAGAACACGTTACGATTGCCTAAACAGTGTGTGTACAATTTGACCTTCAAGAAATCTAGACCTGGTCTAGCAAATAATCACTCAGTCTATATATTACTATGCAAGTGTCAAGCTCTCCACTACTAGATAGAGGCTTTAATATCTTTACTAAATAAAGTATGTTTAGTTTGATACTACCAATTTGTGACCATCTTACAGAATACTAGGTAATTAGTGTGGATAGCCAACTTTTTTACAAGTATCTAGTGATGTGCAGATGCATTCAGATTATTAGGAATATAGGATATGTAATATATCAACGGGAATATATTACTCTACCTTCTTTCACTGTCACTCGGTAGTCCTGAAATGGATGGTGAATCTTGCCTCTAGTAGTTGCCGTAATATAGTCACCTCCCTATGCTAGATACTATCACATCTACAGGCATGAACACCTAGTACCATATCCCATATATGTGGTACCTACTATGTATTATTTCCTAACTTAATATATATATATAATGCCTTTGTTCTACATATTTAGCTCTCACTACCTATCCTTGGTTACTACACGTTCACTAAAGTATAAATTATTAGTTATTGGAAATTATGAGGATTCTATTAAATATTTTGATTGTTATATCATGGTAAGTATAATTACCTCCTTATTTAGCACTAAGGGTTCATTATTATACAAGTTGGTTAGTATATTATGAGTGATAATAAGGTTACCTATTTTAGTTCTTATCTTATTTGAGTTAAGAGTAATTAAAAGACCAGTATTAGCTTAAAGATCCAGTTAGTTAAACCTTATAGGACCTGAAAAATTTATTTTTATTATATTATTACCCTTTCTACTAACTTGATTTCAGTTATTTCTTAGTTAAGTTTGCACCAAATAATCACTTCTTTGGGGTTATATGTTTCCAATTTGCTAAGAAGTCTCAACTGGCTATTCTTTCCATGTTTAGTTTAATTGCACATACTTATTATTACAACCCATATGGGTATTTCAATCCTTATACCATTACTACTTGATTAATCTCATTCTAGCAGATCCTTGATACCTCTTAGCAGGATTCTATTACCTGTACTATTACCCCTATTCTATAGCTTTTAATATTCTGTTTTTAGAATTTGCTTGCTGTATTATAGTACTATGAGAATTTAGAGAAATGGTTGGAGATTGTGATATGATAGGATAAAAAACTACAAGGTTAATATCAGTCGACCGCATCCTCCATCTCCTTTACACACCCGGCGATTGAAATCTCAACACCACGAGAAATCATCACCACTTTCGTTTCGACTCATCCTCACCCTTTGGCCATCCCAGTCTGTGGGGATTTGTCTTAATGATTCCCTCCTCTCCATGCTCATTAGGGTCTACCCCTTTGAGTCTCCTCACTCCCCTTATGCCATCTTTACTGATGGTTCCTCTCCTTTCCCCGCTTTTGTTTTTACCTCGCTTAGCTTTTTGCTCTGCCTCGCTTAACATTTGTACGGTCGGGAATTCCCTCTGACCTCCCTATAAGGCTGGGAGACAGGGTTGCAGTAGGAGGAAACATTCCACAGGCCTACAGTTGCTTTAGCACACTTATGGTCGATTCCTCCACTCTCACTTTGATGAGAACTGCCTAGATGGCCACGCACACGATTCCGTTGGTCCTTGGGTCTACCCCTCCCCAATCCTCACCTCCTGACGGTTGATCAGCTGGCACCCTACTGCTCAGCTAGCTGGCACCTCAGTGCCCCCTCTAAGCTGGTACCTTACTACCACCCCCAGGCTGACACTCCATCCTCTGGACTCAGCACTGGGCCCTGCAACAAGCTGGCCATGCTTCTTTAGGTTCCTCTTCTGAAGGGGCCCCTTTCCACCCTCGGTGCCGGGCTATATGCCCACAGGAATATCTTCCTACTTTGTGCCCTTGCCGGCATATTATGGGAGCTGGAACTACGTGTGTCTGGTACCTAGGCCTTTGGTTTGACATCGGTCTTAGGTGTTGGGGTCTTCTTGTTTTGTGCTCTCTTTTGTTGCATTTGGTTGGTTCACGGTTGGGGCTTGGAGTTGTTTTCATGTTGGTTTTGTTGACTCTCCGGTTGTGATTACTGAGTGGCGGCTTGTTAGGATGGTTTTTTACACCGGTTGGGTCAGGCTTCCCTTAAGGTTTTTCCATAGCTTTCCGGGGTCAGGGCAGGGGAGGAGGTTTGCTTACTGCCATAGCTAGCGCTGCATGTAGATTCTGTACCTTGAACATGAATAAAAACTGAATTAAATTAATAAAAAAAAAAGTAATATCAGTCGACCGGCTATCATGCCAAGAAGTAATATCTACTGCAGAACTGCTTAGCTCCTCTCAACGAGGCATAGAGTAATTAATCCAACAGAATCAATTAAATATTCTACATTCTCAATCGTTTAAATGCATTTGCACAGTAATACATGTAGGTAAGAAACAAAGTCATTGAAAAAGATCAATTACCATTATGTATGATGTTTGCAAATGAATAGTATCAACATCAGCAGAGTTTATTAACCGAATAGATTAAAGCAGAATTCCTGGTGCAGTGCTTACTTAATTGTGGTAAATTGAAAGGTCTCAGAATGATTTCACAAAGTGTGGCCAATACTTTTAGGCACAAATTATATTTACACTTTTGTTCTTAATAGTTTATATTGAAAAAAATACATTATAGACAATAGTACTCCATGATACAAGTAGGTTAAGAAACACCAACAATTATATCATATGTATTTATAATCTAATAGAAAACACCTCTCATTGTCTACTATTTCTTTAACAAGAACATGTTCTTAAGAATACTATAAGACTCAATTAACTATCACAGGAATAGTTAACTCTCTTATCCTATTATTACACTACCTTAGACATCGTATTTGAGCTTGGTTCTTATTTTAAGGTTACAATAAGGTATGTGTGCATAATATCTAATCCAGGAAGAATTCGCTCTTTCAAGTCTTAAAAGAATATTTTCTTTAATACAAGAAGCTGACTCCTTATTGAGTTAGTTTTTAGCCTTTTATATATTCTATTGAGGACGAAATTATAGAGGTTCCCCCAGGACCTTTACGACAATTAATTAAGTACCTTGATTATTTTCAAAATAATGTAATCAGGGGTGTTATGGGCCAACACCTAGTTATGGGTCAAATAAATCTTTTAGGAAACAATTCCAGTAATGTCAACCACTCAACCAGAAACACTCAATTTACTCTCAAATTGTAATCAGAGTATTACAGCTGTATATAGAACAAGTCTATGTGCTTTTATTAGTAGAAAGTACTATCATGAAAGACAAAGGATACAAAGTGTATGATACTAAACAGTTACTTTTAATCAGAAATATATTTATCATCAACTATGTTATAGTTGATATGATGGCATGTAGAGCAGCGAAGACATCTAGTAGTGGTCCTTAGAGCATTATTTTGTTGATTTTCCTGCAAGGAAATGTGAGTTATAAAACTTTAAGTAGGGTGAATTTGACCTACATTTTGAACAACTATATCATTATCACTATCTTCATTTCCATCATCACCAGAACCTTCTGACTCCTCTAACTTATCATCATCATTACTAATTACTACCTGCATAGACTTATACTTCTTCTGGTGCCTCTCATTGAACTTGACAAGCTTGGCTGCCAGTCTTTTACAACTTGCAGCCTTCTTCTTCTCGTTAAGGACTTCTTCATTTCTGTACAGATGTGCAAGTTGCTTGGATCCCAGTATAAGACCACCATTTAATTGGCGGCGGTCAGACTTGGTGTTCTTGCCTATAGCTTGTGGTTGGTGAGGGAGTTCTTTGGTAATGCTCATTGCTGACTCTATCTCTGGATGTAGGGAAACAAGCACAGTAAAATAGTTTCTGATCTCAACTGTTGGTTCTATTTCTGTTACCTCATGTACTAACTTTACCAACCGGTTTAACCTTGTAGATCGCTCAGTCCAAGCTGCAAGTGGGCAAAGACGTGGTAGCCAAATTGCAAGGGACTGTGGAGAGGAGGCTTTTGATTGAAAAGTGGGATCACTGAGGATACGATGTCGGTTGAATGATTTTAGACTGGTCGCACGCCTTGCTGACAGAATGATCTTCTTTGTAAAGGTCTGCAGTCTTGCTCTATGAAACATGGGATATAAGTCACCCTTCTTTAGCTTTGAATTGTAACATGTGTACATGTTCCGGTACCTCTATTCCCACTGTCGTTAGCCTTTCCTTTGTCACATTACATTCATTTGATTTGATTTCATTTTTATTTGATTTCCCTACCGGAATCCCTAGATTCCGGCGCCCTGATTAGTGTATGCTTTGGAGGATCAGCAGGATTGTGCCCCAGGAGTTCCAAGGGAAGGAACAGGTCATGTATACCGGCGGTAGGATAGAGGCAGAGTTGTGGGAAAGCCGCATGCTTTTCAGGACTCCGGCAGGGCCACAGGATTCCGGTAGCTGTACACACACCGGTAATGATAGTGGCTGCTGGTTTTCAGAGCCTCAGCTCTTGCAGGAAATATTTCATGTATTTAAGAGTGGTCTCCTGGCTAGCAGGGGACATCAGACTTCAGACAGATGCATAGACAGTGAATACACTTGGTTGAACGGCAATCCTATTGTTTCCTATCGCTCAATAAACTATTGTACTGTACTCCCCTTGTCTTTGCCTCTCAGCAGGTCTCCCATAGACACCAAAGCGATAGCAGGCTACTGTTTAGGCTCTATTGTATAACTGCTCACACAGGCTAGCGCCAGTTACATTTCTTTCGCCTTAGCAGGTGATATCTGGCTCTCAGGATTGAGAACAGTGGGTAGGATTGATCACCCTACCCTTTTCTTGATAACTAGTTTGAAGCAGGAGCGGAAGGGAGAGAATCCCGGCTCTAGCGCTATATTCATCATTACACACAGAAGAAGTCAGACCACTAGGTCTGGAAGGATATTCAGACCTCCCAGCAGACATGGGAATAACGCAGACACAGACCCAGAAGGAGAAGATGACGATACACCTATACCTAGATAAAGTTTCCTACAATCCGGAGACCTTGATACAAACATATCAGAGGACCTTACAGCAGAGCAAATCGTCCAAAGTGCAGGCGAGAGAACAGCGACAGCTCAGGAATCGATACCAAGAACCAGAAGCATCTTGGAAATAGTCTTAGGAACCCTACCACACTCTGCAGTACCCTCAAGAAGCGAGACACTACCTTGCGGATTTCCAGACTCCCGAGGACCCTCTAGACCACAACCAGTACCTCAAGGAAAAGTGAAAGAACTAGAAACTCCGAGACACCCACCAGCACCTCCGCCAGCATCTAGGACAATGGCTGACGCTCCAGACTAACCCAGGAAACTAAAGATCAAGCTTCCACAACCATCCAAGTTCTGTGGAGAAGGCGAAGATCTACAACCAGACAAACTCAAGCACTGGGTTAGGGAGGTTAAGAAGTACTTATCCAAATATGATGTCCTTGATGACACGGAGGATGTAGTGGACTACTATGGCGCCTATACAGAAAAGCGAGCGCATAGTGCCTACCTCAACCTCATGGATGAGTTTGAAGACAACCAACCCTCCCTCGAAGAATTCAAAAATCGATTTAAACAGCTTTTTGAAGCATCAACCAACACAGATGACCTATACCTCAAATGGCAGAAGATACAAGAGTCCTCAGGAGGCAAGCCAGCGAGAATTTCCAAGATTGCAGGAGCACTAGAGGACCTAAGATAAACACTGCCTAGAGACTCAATATCAGACTATGCACAAAGAAAACACTTTTTAGATGCAATGGATCCCAGGCTCAGAAAATTGTGGAACCACAGATAAGAGATACCGATACCAGGAACAAAGTTGTCCAACTAGCAGAGAGATATGATGCATCAATGTTCAAGACAGGAGCCTATGGGAGTAGCGGCAGCTCCTCCAGCACCTCTGGAAATAAGCCAAACAAAGCTAAAACTCTCCACAACAAACCAGCAACAAGCCAGCAGGAAAAGGCAAAGCTCTAGTGAGAAAATCGACCACTCCCAAGCACAAGAAGCAAAGCAAGCAGGAAATGGATCGACGTAAGAGATAAGGAGCCGGTTACTACTGTGGAGAAGCAGGACATATGGCAAATGATTGTCCAAAGAAGGAAATCAAGTCCAATCATGTCACTGTAACCCAGGACACCCAGGATAGTGATGAAGAGCACTATGTGGCAGAGCGCGATGACACAGAAGAGTTGGATGGAAGGAACACCATCATAACCTACAAGACTACTGTTGGTGCCCGCAAGGAAGCGGCCAGGCCATTCCAAGCATTAGAATTCACTATGCTAGTTAACAAGAAACCCGCCAGGGTTTTAGCAGACACTGGAACCATTGGCGGTATCCAAATCAGCAATCGCTTAGTGACAACAAACAATATCCCTTATACCAATAAGAAGAGACCTACAACGCTCAAAAGGGCTGTTAAAGGATCCAGATCAGGCATCAATCACTCCTGCATCACAGATATCGAAATTGGTAGCATGAAGGTACCCAAGGTACACATGAGCGTAACTCCAGTATCAGATTATGATATCCTACTCAGTATGGATGACCTCATACGCTTTGGAGCAGTCATAGACTGCCAGCTAAATATCCTCTACTTCCCTGACCACAAAGTCAGAGTAAACTGCAATGGGAACAGCACACAGCCTCGCTCAGTGATGGCTAAACCTGAAGACATTCCAGATTTTCTCAAGATGTTCACTCAGGTTTTTGTCACAGATATACCTGAAACCCTACCACCATTGCAGCGCTTTAACCACCAGATCATGATCAAGGACCCAGACCTTTATGTCCAGATGCCAACCTTCAAGACCCCCTAAAAATTGATCCCTAAATTATAGGCATGGATAGAAAAGCAAATCAGGGCTGAGATACTCTACAGATCACAGACTCCTGGAGGCGCCAACATGTTCATTCTAGGGAAACCTGAATGGCAGGATAAGACCATTAGTGGACCTTCGCTATCGGAATATGAACACTAATAAGGACGAAGCCCCAATCCCTAATCAGCAGCTCATACTCAAAACTGTGGGCAGAGCCAGATTCCGAAGCAAGATAGACCTCAGTGATGCCGACTTTGAGACCAGGGTTGAGCCTGAGGATAAGAAGTATAACACAATCAAGACACTCTTTGGCGGCTTCGCCGGCAAAGTAATGCTGCAAGGAGACACAAATGCGCCAGGAACTTTCATGAGAGTCATGGAAGATACACTGTCAGAAGAGTTAGGAGTCTCTGTATGGGTATACATTGACAATATCCTGATATATTGCGATACACACCAAGACCATATCAAGCATATCAAAGCTATCTGCAAGAAGCTGGAAAAAGCACCGCTATATGCCAACCCAAAGAAGAGTGTTTTCTTTGCAGAAAAACTTGATATACTAGGTCACCTGATTGATGATAAAGGCATTCAACCAGCACCAGAGAAGATCAGAAGCGTAGATGACTAGAAAAGACCTCAGAACAGAGAGGAACTTCAGCGCTTTAGTGGGATGATTAATTATATCTCTGAGGTCCTCCCACACATCGCCAGTATTACAGCACCACTTACAGAGCTTACCGGCGATGCTGAATGGATATGGACAGACTTGCAGGAAGCAGCCTTTCAAGCAGTAAAAAAGGCAGCGAAAAATCATTAAGTTCTTAGACCTATTAACTATACCAACCCAGAACTAATCTGGCTATTCACCGATGTATCTCCTACCGGCATTGGCGCTTGGATAGGCTAAGGACCAACCAGAGATACAGCCAGACCAGCAGCATTCCATTCCAGGAAACTGTCAGCCTCTCAGAGTAACTACCTCACCCACTAACAGGAAGTGCTTGCAATAGTTGAGGCTGTACAAGCCTTCGCCCACCTGTTGTCCCACACAAAGTTCACCATAGTTACCGATCATGAGAGTCTTACCAAGCTCATGTCCCAGAAGAATCTCAAGGAGCGGCAGCAGAGATGGATAATGCATCTTAGCTGCTTTGATTTTAAAATAGAATACATGCCTGGAGGTGCGAATTTTCTGGCAGACTACCTATCCAGAGTTCATTAGTGCTAATCTGGCCTTGAAGATATAATATTACAGGACCCTACCTCTGAAAATTCAGATCTCCAGAACCACAACTCCAATCATATTCAAACCAACTACACTTCTTCCTCATACTATAGCCTAGATTCCGACAGCGAAATGGAAACCATTGAAGAAACACTGCACTTTCCATCCCTCACTACTTGCGAAGCTATCTACCGCTCCTCTCTAGACTACCTAGCAAGCAAAGGGGTAGCAGCCAATGGAGTCACTCGCTCCCAAAAGCGCAAGAATAGCGCTAGCAGCAACGATAGCAGCATCCAGGCAGGCAACTCTTGGGGAGACAAAGCTACATTGAACCTTCACCAAACTAGTAAGGAAAGAAGCCATTCAGTGCTCTCTTGGACTGCCTGCTATGATGACCAGTGCCACACATACAGAGACAGCAAAGAAGCTAATGGATATTTCCCTAAGGACCCTGAAAAGCAAAAGCAAGCAAAGAAAGCAAAAGCAACATCAGATACTTCAATGGACAGTAGCCCCCCTCCACCAAACGATAGCTCTATCTCCCTACCATAACCAGGAAACAAATACCTCAGACTTACAGATATGTTAACTCCAGCCTCTCCACCTCTGGCTTCACCAGCTTCGCCAGCTTCTAGACCCCTCTATAGTGATCCTGAAGCTTTCTGGAATTCTAGGGAAACTGATAAGGCCCAGACCTTCCTTGGTACTCTCCACTCATCCCTCATGGGAAAATTCTGCCCAGCTGTCATTGAAGCTCTCTAGAATAACCCTCTTTTCCGGCGTGTCCTGGAGACAACTGACAAGCTACCCTATTCACTCCAGGATGGCCTCCTCATAGCTGACAATACCAACGGCTATTCTAACATCTATATCCCTATGGGACCCTTAGAAAGTGGAGTATCCCTTTGGGATTTCATCCTTAAAACAGTTCATGAAGGCCTAGGACATTTCTCAGCTCACAAGTCCTACAAGTACGCCTCTTGTTTTTCTGGTGGCCTCAGATGTGCCAGGACTTCATAGCCTAGTGTCGCTCTTGTGATCAATGTCAGATTAACAAGGAGCCAACCACACTTCCGGCATGTAGATCTTTAGCCCTCCCAGCACCTGACGAAGCTTACCAATTCCTTGCCATCGATTTTGCTGGCCCCTTCAACAAATTAAATAACCATACTACCATCATGGTTATTATCAATCGCTTTACCTCAAACACTCATATATACCACTTCAGAACTCTGCCACCTCGGAAAAAGTATTCAGCAAGCTCCAGAAGACCATATTTGATGTTCATGGACATCCCCAAAGCATAGTACTGGGCCTGGTCTCCCGCTTTACCTCTAAGTTCTGATCTCAGATGATGAAGTCAATGGGAATCCATGTCTGGATGACAACTCAATACCACCACCAAACAAATGGCTAGGTAGAGCGCCGGATTCGCACCCTTAAACTGATGATGAGGAACTTCATCAACAAAAGACAGAACAACTAGTCCAAAGCGCTCCCAGCGATAGCAGCAGCCAAGAATGGCACCCCGCATGAATCCCTAGGAATATCTCCATACCAAGCACTCTATGGACGAACTTGGAAGCTGTTCAATCCTGTCCGCAGATCCGCCAGCAAAGTACCAACAGTAGACGAGATCTTGAATGCCTATGAAGCCACTAGGATCGAAGTTGATATGGCCAGAAAGCATGCCACATTCCGGCAGACTGTGCAAGCAGATAAAAAGAGGAACCCCATATTGAAGACTATTCAACATTGGTACCAGAGTTCTTGTTAGAGGATGCCCTTACACCTCCACCCCAGGACAATCTAACAAGCTAGAGCCTCGCTGGTTTGGACCCTTTAAGATCCTAGAGCATGACTCTAGTAGCGATAACTACAAGCTGGAATTGCATAAGAGAATGGAGTACCAGAAGCCATACTTTCACATCTCTTGCCTCAAGGAATACCATGAGAACGATCCCAATAGATTTGCTTCCAGGAGGATGTATAGGCCAGCCCCTATAATCATCAACAATGCAGAAGAAAGGGAAGCAGAGGAGATACTGGATTATCGCCTACAGAACAACAGAGTCGAGTTCCTGGTACATTGGAAAGGATATGAAAGTACAGATGACTCTAGGGAACCTATCGAGAACCTGGAGAACTCAATGGAAATTATAGCGGAATATAAGTCTCTACAATCCCTTGCCCTAGAACCATAGTACCCAAAGATTTTCTGGCAGCCCTGAAACAATGAAGAATACGATTCTGCAGGCTCAGATGATAGCTACTTCAACACTGATGATGATTCTATGCTCAGGCCTTGGGAGAGCGGCGATGAGGCATATGGCCTTATGAGATGATAAGTTTTGTTCAGATTTGGGGAATGTAACATGTCTACATGTTCCGGTACCTCTATTCCCACTCTTCTTAGCCTTTCCTTTGTCAGATTACATTCTTTTGATTTGATTTCTTTTGTATTTGATTTCCCTACTGGAATCTCCTGATTCCGGCGCCCTGATTACTGTATGCTTTGGAGGATCAGCAGGATTGTGCCCCAGGAGTTCCAAGGGAAGGAACAGGTCATGTATACTGGTGGTAGGATAGAGGCAGTGTTGTGTGAAAGCCCAAGGCTTTTCAGGACTCCGGCAGGGCCACAGGATTCCGGTAGCTGTACACACACTTGTCATGATTGTGGCTGCGGGTTTCCAGAGCCTCAGCTCTTGCAGGAAAGATTTCATGTATTTGAGAGTAGTCTCCTGGCTATCAGGAGACATCAGACTTCAGACAGATGCCTAGACAGGGAATACACTTGGTTGAACGGCGATCCTATTGTTCCCCATCGCTCTATAAACCATTCTACTGTACTCCCCTTGTCTTCACCTCTCAGCAGGTCTCCCTTAGACACCAAAGCGATACCATGCTACCCTTTAGGGTCTATTGTATAACTGTTCACACAGGCTAGCGCCTGTTACATGAATATAGTCCGTAGGCTAGTATCTTTATTTTAACCTCTTGTTTGTAGTATGTATCGAGAGGAGAAAACAAACCAACATCAAGTAGCTGAAGCACATTGATCGAGTGTGGAGGTAGGCAGAGGAGGTGAATATTGTACTTGATAGCAAATTCAATAAACGGAAAGTCGTCACAATGAGATTTGTGGCCATCTAGGATGTGGATTCGGTGCTGTTTGATGCCATATGTAGGTCAGGTTTTCGTCTAAAATGTTTGTACCAACTACTCATAGATGATCTGGTAATTGGTGTATCCAGTAGGTGAATTTGTAACGAAGGCATCCTGCTTCCCCTCAAAGTTGATATTGCTATAATGACCTATAAGATGTGTCCTTGCAGGATAGATAATAAGAGGAGGCAAAACTATTCCAGATCCTGAAACAGCTTCAATATCAGTAAACCAACTGCGGTCACCATTATGGATAAACTTTAGATACCTGCTTGATGTTCTGCAAATGACCTGCCCACTATCACAGAACAAAAAGGTAAATTTGTTCTCCTCCACATTCCAAATATTCTCATCTTGAAGATGAAACTTGCAGCGACTATTGTAAAACTGATAGAGGTGGGATTAAAATGATGAAAGGTCTATAGCAAGTGCTCTCTGCTTATCTTGTACCTTTCCAACCTTGGATTGAATTCCTGGATGTAGAATTAAAAACCTTTGTATCCAGTTCTCTCCTATCTTAGCTGCTTTACCTTGATCTATCAAAATGGCATTGATGATTTGATTAACATTAGAGTGACATAGAGGCAACCCATAATCATCCAACTTTTCAAACCACTTGACCAAGGCCATCTCCTGTTCATTGCTTAGTAGTTCCTGATCGGGATGGCAGTGAATTGCCGGCTGCATGTATCAATAATACGGCTTGTTTAGTGTTGTGTTGGAAATCCTAAACTCTTGACCTGCTTTCCAAATTGAGAGTCCTGGAGTAGTTCGGAAAGCTTCACAAACCTTTGCTATCCTCTCCTCTTGATTGGCTTTCATTTTAAGCATTGTTTGTTATAATCGGAAGATTTTTCGTAAAGTTGTAACTAAAAGAGGCAAGGAGATCGCTGAGGAAAAGTATTTGTCAAAGATAGTGATATTGTAACTGGTATAGGTTAGTATTGCTAAGGCTGACAAGGCTAACAGAAACTAGCAGGGCTAGTAAGGGGTTAGTTTGTTTTTGTTATTGGTTTCAAGTATCGTTTGATACTTAGTTTATTTTATGTTGGGTTTCATGTATCAGGATGATACCTGATATGTTTTATGTTTTGTTTCATGTATCAGGATGATACATATTTTGTTTGCAGTACCGTTTAGGTGCATGAGGCATTTGTTTGATTGAAGGACTTTACAAGCGGACCTTGGTTATGTCTGTTGATTGGAAATCCAATGGAAGAAACTGGAAAGCTTTGGAAATGCGAGATCATGTATTTAAAGACTGCCCTTCTGGAGCTTAGATAGGGCAGACTTTGACAGACAGAGTTTTCAATATACTTGGTTGAGTAGTTACTTCTTTTCAGTTCGCACGAAACCACAGCCTGCAAGTATAGGACTTAGCAAAGCTGGCGATATAGTAAGCAACGGCTGGTAAACAACTTATCGAGCTCTCCGCTTGTACTACTCACTTAAAGTTCTAACAGTTTGGGATCTAAGTCACTATCGATATACCTTACCGAGACGCATTCCTCTTGGTGCCTGATACATCCAGAGAGGCGTTAGAGATATTGAATTTAGTAGCTCACTTTATTTTATCTCAGATTTTGAGGCAACAACTTCTGATATCATTCAGAATACTCTACTTATTTAATATGTGTGAGCAACAATGCGATTAAGGTAGCTCATGGGCCATTGTGATTGAACATAGTCATATTTGTAAAAATTGACAATTAGTTCAATAACAATGACAAAACTGTATATTATTTTTAAAATTATTTCTTATAATGAATGCTTATCTCACACACAGATTCTATTGATGTCTTACGTATAAAAAAGTTGTGCATTGTAGTTTTATTCACTTTTTGATTCACAATATAAAATACAGCCTGATTACCCAAAACTAGGTGTAGATCCTAAACACCCCTGATTATGTTATTTGGAAACTGGTAATACTCATTAGACCTAGACTCTAGCATATTCTATAATCTTCAGGAGAGGCCACCTGAACCAAGGCTCACCTTGACTAATGAGTTCTAGTCTAGTTTGTTTATAAAAGAACACCTTTAGTAGAGGGCTGATAAGAGCATTCAAGAGTAGCTAGAAACCCTACGGCTTTCCTTTGACTGTAGAGATGACTTTAGTGAAGCATTGACTGAATCCTGGGTAGTACTAGAAGTCAATTAATTGCCAAGCTTACTGCCTGGCCATTGTCTCATTTGCAACTTACTTTACTTCATAGCAGTAGCAGTACTGAAGACAAAGAGTTAGAATAAGGCTAATAATAAACTAAACACTAAATTCAAATGATCGCCCAGGAACTGTACTGCTACAATGTACGATCTATTGCCGAAACATGTTTCATAGTACAATTCGAGTTTAGTCTAGGGGAGTATAGCACCAGTAGTTACAGACTGGCTTCTAATACCAGATAGTTTACCAAGAAACAAAGACTGTGAAATCAATAAATTAATACCTCTTGAAAGAGTATTTGGTCTATCAAACAATTTAATATCTGCCATGATTAAGGTTTAAATACCTCTATTAGTAAATAATAGTCCCCAATAATCGTACTACTTACCTTTTTTTCTAGGAGAAAGAGAAAACTACAACCTATTAGAATTATGTGTATTGGCATGATCTTATAATATGAGTACTCTAATACAACACAGTATTAAGAGTCTACTGTCTGCACACTTGTGAGGACTATTATAGAATGAATGTAGGTTGGTAAATGTTCTTGTCCTTAAGTAACTAAATACAGTAGGCAGCATCCAAGTATTCATACAGGTGTTTATCCACCTTGTACTTTGAGACAAAATAGGTAAAATAACCTAAGACACATATGTAAGAACATGTTTAACCCAGAAAAAGTGCCAAGAAATTGCCAATAAAATATGCTTAATCTGAAGTGGTATGTGTGAAATAAACTAAAAGATAATACCTCATCAAAGACTTGTAAAAGGTTACTATACATGGAGAGTTAACACTGAGATTCCGCATACAAAATGAGAAATATACTCTCTGATTCACAATCATTCTCACGAAATATAATTAACAATATGAAATACTTTATCATTAGGAATATTTATAGTTTTATTAAGTAAACTTGGAATAATTAGGCAGATATATCATATATATTACTGTAAGAAATATATTGTCACTAATCGTGACTCAGCAATAGGGAATGTTTCACATGACTCACGATTTGTGAGATCATTTATGATTATGATATTTGATTTAATTTATGTTCATGGTTTCATGACTAACAATTGTGAGGTCATATGATGTTATGACTTTCGCACCTGACTACAAGTATGAGTCAGGGGTTTCACGCATGTGACGCGATTAGCGCACATGACCTTTTAAGGGAATTGCATATTATGGGGATTGTATACTATGACTCAAATTATGAGTCATAGGATGTTTGTTATACTATGATTCACGCGGCAGTCATAGTAAAGGGGTGACTCATAGTAAAGTCACCAGGGTTAGGGTTGTGGGCAGAGTGCCTATATAAGGAGGGTCACGGACACAGATAGCTAGTTCTTCAAGCAACCACCTAAGTTACTTCCTATGTTGTATTTTACCTATTAGTTCAATCTATACTCTACTCTTATTACTACCATGCGTTTACATCACCGACCGAAGGGTGATCTCGAGAACGTATCGCTGAGGAGCAGTCGCACGGGCTAGGAGTGAAAGGACTCAGCGTTCCCTAGGCGACACGAGGCTACGAGACCGGAGGAGCGGTAAGACGAGCGGAACGTATCGTTACCTGTTGCGGTTAAAGAAGACAGTGTGCCATGTCCGGCAGACTAAGGATAGGTTTGTAATATTTGGTTGCATCTTTTGCGACACTTAATGAATACAAAACGGAGTCACCGACAGATACAGAAGTAACAGACTTCAACGATCTACAGACTTTCTTAGAACTACAAGCAGAACTTGGGCAAGCCTTAAGCGAGATATCGCGAGAAGGATCCCGAAGACCTCCGGGCCTGGTCACCGCGGAAGCAAGATCAAGATCAGGGTCAGTAAGCTCAGGAGCATCCCTAATACACAGAATGACGGGGGTAGCAGGACCAACGGATACGATAACTCTCACGAGAGAACAACTCCAAGAATTGATCAGATTGGTTCAGTAAAATCGACAAGAACAGACGGTACGAAGGCCAAAAATCAAAACCCCGGATACATTTACAGGTGACCGTACCAAACTGCGAGCATGGCTAGTCCAACTTGCAATGTACTACACAGCACTAGGATGGGGAGAAAACGAAGACGGATTTAAAGTGGACTTCGCCAAATCCCTACTAAGAGAATCAGCTGGCAAATGGATTACTCCATAAGTGGAAGGAAAGACCCCATCCACATGGAGTAACTGGGCAGAATTTCATGCCACTCGACGCATCCAATTCGGCGACGTGGATGCTCGGGAAACGGCAAGATATAAAATCGAGAAAATTAAGCAAGGGAGCAGGAATGGAACTGATTTTTGGAACGAGTTACCACTATTGGCAACAGAGGCAGAATACGACGAAGCAACCCAGGGAAGGGCCTTCCTAAGAGGCTTACACAAAGAAATTCAGAACGCATGGGCCATGAGGGCTCAAGAGTTCAAGACGACCGAAGAAATGGCGGTATGGGCCATTAATCAAGAAAACCTCTTGGACGTTATCAAACATGTGCAAGAAATGTCAAAGACCAAAACATACGGCAACGCCAGAAATTACGACGCTACCTTCAAGACCCAACCACTACCTGGGCCTTAAGGAGATCCAATCGAGGTATATGCGACTAGGCAAAGACAAGCTTTTATCATATCAAAGACCGAATACTAGAGGAGAAGAAACAACAATCTGTGTATGGCATGTGCGTTGCCAGAATACATGATGAGAAACTGCACCAACCCAAAAGACGAAAAAGAATACCCGGCGAGGACAGTCAATCAGGTTCAGAACCCACGATGGAAACAAAGAACAACAATCCGCGAAATGGATCTCGAAACCGAAAAGAACGAAGAGGGTAAAGATGACGGTCCCCAGTAAGCGATGGTCGGAGTGACTAGGGGAAAAAGAAACCCATCGAGATACGAAACTTCTACGCGTCACTAAACAACACGGTATCACTGGAACCCGAAAACGACCATGTCCTGGTAAAAATGCGACTACATGGCAGGGACAAGATTTTCAGCATCAACGGAATGATTGACTCAGGAGCGACTGAGGACTTTATTGATAAGGAGGTATGCGAAAAGTACGGCATGCCCATGGTGAAGGCCAGACAACAACGCGAGATTTACCTGACGGACGGCAAGCTCAGCGTGATGGGTCCAGTTACTCATATGACGACAGTACCTATGGACATCGGTAGCCATAGGGAAATGATTACCTTCTAAGTGGCAAATTTAGAAAACCATGAAGTAGTTCTTGGAATGCCATAGTTGAGAGAACATAGCCCCTCAATTGAATGGGGAAAGGGGACCATCACGTTTGATAGTGAGAGATGTGTGACCTGGTGTTTAAAAGAGTCATCGAGGGTCTTTACAGTCCCAGAAGCGGAAGCCCTGTATGAGAACTTAGATATGAAGTTCCCAACGGTTCAGGCAAAAACGGATAAACAGATCCTTGTCAAAAGGTTGACTAAAGAGGCAATGATGCTTACGAGAGGCTCACTGAGGGCGGCAGGACACGACCTGTAGGCTAGCTAAAGAGCAACGATACGAGTCAAAGGCCAAGAAGTCATCCGAAGTGGAATAGCCATCGGATTACCACTGGGTACTTATAGGCGCATTGCACCACGAACCGGGTTAGCTGTCAAGAACAGGCTCACAACCAACGCTGGTGTAATAGATGCGGATTATACATGTGAACTGAAGGTAGTAATGGTTAACCACGGGGATGAAGACTACACAGTCAAGTCTGGGGACATGATAGCACCACTGATATGTGAAAGATACCTGGACGGGGAATGCAAAGAAGTCGGAGTACTTGCAAAGACTGAACGAGAACACAAAGGATTCGGAAGTACAGACCACCAAAGAGACTGGGACAGAAACGAATCAGAAGGTAACCGGGAAGAAACAAAAAAGGACCGGAAACGAATAGAGATCTGCGAGATCTCAGCCCAAGCCTTTGGGAAGTTCTACAGAAGAGGCGAGATCACAGGCATTCTAAAGTGGAACCAGGAGGACGGCCAATGCGATTTGAAGGCAATAAATATCAGTACTGAGTTGGCTATTAAGGCCAATAAGTATCAAGGTAAAGAACACTTGGAACACATGTTACCAGAAGTATATCACCAATACCTGGATCTCTTCGAAGAGAAAGAAAAAACCACGTTACCGCCTTGTAGAAAAGGAGTGGACAACGAGATTAACCTTGAAAAGGGAAAGACAATCTCAGCAAAAAGGTTGTATCCACTAGGAGCGGCAGAATTGGAAGAATTGAGAAGCTATTTAAAACTGAATCTGGAACCGGGATGGATACGAGACTCCTTCGGGGAAACAGGAGAACCCATCCTTTTAGTTATAAAAAAGGACGGAAAATTACGACTATGCGTGGATTACCGAGGACTTAATGAAGTCACGAAAAAAGATCGGTACCCACTGACAATCATCGGTGTAGCCTTAGATAGGCTAAATAGCGCCCGATACTTTACGAAGCTGCATATTAAAGATGCATACCACAAGGTGCGGATCAAGAAAGGAGACGAATGGAAAACTACATTGGTGACATGATACAGAACTTAGGAATACTTGGTAATCCCATTCGGCTTGACCAATGCACCGGCAACATTCCAGAGATGGATCAATCAAACGTTACACTGATTCTTGGACATATGCTGCATAGTATATTTGGATAACGTACTGGTGTACTCAGAAACAATGGAACAGCACCAGAAAGATGTCGGAAAAATCCTGGAAGCAATTAGAAAATCTGGAATGAGAATTAAGCCAACTAAGTGCGAATTCCACAAAACAAAGGTGGAATACTTAGGATTTATTATTGACCAAGAAGGGGTCCGGATGGATCCTATCAAGTCGGCAGCCATATGCGGAAGAGCAATTCCGTAGAACAAAATCGATATCCAAAGATTCAATGGATTTTGCAACATTTACTGAAGATTCATTGAGGGGTTTAGCAGGACAGCAAAACCTCTATACAATCTGATAAAGAAAAATGAAAAATGGGTGTGGGGTACAGCGGAAAGCCAGGCGTTCGATACGATGAGACAAAAAATAACATCTGCACCCGTACTCACCCATTACAATCCGGAAAAACTGATTATGATTGAAACAGATGCATCGAAGTACGTCTGTCCAGAAATTTTATCGCAACAGTGCGAAGACGAGAAACGGCAACCCGTGGCATTCCGATCAAAAACAAGGACGAATGCGGAATACAACTACGATATTCACGACAAAGAACTTTTGGCCATAGTACAGGCACTCCAGGAATGGAGAAGTTATGTGTTGGGAAGCCATTACAAGACCAGGATACTCCCTGACCATAAGAATCTGGTCCCTTTCACAACAATAAAAGATCTCAACGAACGACAGATCCGGTGGAGCGACAAGTTAAGCCAATACAATATACGAATCAAATATCGGCCAGGAAAGGAAAGCGGCAAGCTAGACTCCTTGACAAGACGTAGTCACGAGGCACTAGAAGAAGGTAATGATAGGATCAAACAGAAACAAAGGATCCTATGACTACAAGCAAAATACTTTGAGGAGATAAGGATACAGGAAATGGATACAATTAGCTTTCCCTGAGAGGAGATGAGAAATCTTAAGGAACAGAGCGGGAGGGACCCGCACATACAAGAGATAAGGAACGTACTCGAACATGGAACAAAAGAGATGAAGGATGTAGCCTTGGGGCTATGCCAATGGAAGGATGACAGCCTATGGTACCAGGACAAGATTTGGGTACCAGAAGAGGAGAAGATAAGGATAAAACTTATTAGAAAAAATCACGACATTTTACAAGCAGGATATGGACGGACAGCAAAGACTACGGAACTCATCAATCGCAGTTACTACTGGCCAGGAATGCAGGAAACGATAAAGAAATATGTCAAGAACTGCGACGCTTGTCAAAGAACGAAATCATCCCGACATGCTCCGTATGCCCAACTACAAACAAACGAAGCACCCGATAAGCCATGGAAGTCGATTTCGATGGATATTAACACAGATTTACCAGAATCGAACGGGTATGACGCCATCTTAGTAGTCATCGACAGACTGACAAAAATGTGTCATTTTGTTGCATGCAGGCAAGATATGATAACAAAACAATTGGCACAAACCTTTGTAAAGGAAATCTTTCGGTTACACGGAGTACCGCAAGATATCATCACCGATAGGGGGACACTGTTCACCTCGGACCTATGGAAGGAAACGGCCCTGAGGTTAGGAATCGAAAGAAAACTGAGCACTGCTTACTATCCACAAACTGATGGACAGACTGAAAGAACCAATTCCATCCTGGAACAATACCTGAGAGCATACACCAATTATCAACAGGACAATTGGAACGAACTATTACCTTTTGCGGAGTTCGCATACAATAACGGACAACAAGAAACAATTAAGACAACAACCTTTTTTGCAAACTATGGACAGCACCCGAACATAACACAAGTGGTCATCTGATACTGGATCAGAAGAGTCCGGAGAACGAAATGAACGAATGGCACGATACCATACCCGAGGAAATGGTTGCTGCACAACTTCGACAGAAAGAAAATTACGATCAAGACAGAAAACCTGATCCGAATTTGAAATCAGGAGATATGGTCTGGTTCCTACCAAGGAATGTAAGGACCACAAGACCATGCAAGAAACTCGATACCAAAAAGATGGGCCCTTGAAAATCTTGGCAAGAGTAGGGAACAGTGCATATAAGCTGGACTTTCCCCCATCGATGAGTTTACACAACACCATCCACATCTCACTTCTCGAACCCTACCAAGACCAAAGATTCCCATCACAGATGCAGGCACCACCACCACATATCGAAATCGAAGGCGAAACGGAATACGAACTTGAAGAAATAGTCGATTCACGACTACATTAAGGAAAACTCCTATATCGAGCGAAGTGGAAAGGATACTCTCCTGATCACGATAAAGTTTGGTAACCAGCGGAAAACTTTGAACACGCGGAAAATGCAATCAAACACTACCACGAACGATACCCTGATAAACCAAGGCTGGGAAGAAATCAAACATGAAGCAACGAACGACGGGTGTGGAGACCCAATGCGAGAAATCACTCCAACTAGTCCAGACTATGCGACGGTAGAGGACTGGCAAAGGGCATCAGAACATAACGCGATGAGCTGGACGGCATGCTATGACGAGCTTAGCAACGTCCATACAGAAGACAAGGAAGGGGCCAGTTACTGGCCAAAACAACCACATGCAGAAACGAGATGAGAGGAGTGCTACCGAAATAATTGTCGAGCCCACCAGGCTGCGAAGCTCCAGGCGGGATACTACCCCAAGGCGTGGGGTAAAAGAGAAGAACTGAGCAGGAAGGATGGCCATGACCTCTCAGTCCCTGCCCTTTCCTATGCTCCCTACTTTGATGCTCTTTCCCTGCGCTTGAATCAATCCTTCCCAGTTGGAGAAAACCCCTGGCTTTCCTTCCGCCCTGCTCCCAATGCCACACAGGTGGCCATCGACTCTGTCCCATTGGTCTACCTCCCTGATGACGATGAGGACCTCTTCGCTAGCCTCTCCACCTCTATTAGAGACTCGACTGGGGTTTCAATCCTCTCAGCACGCTTCCTCAACCCGGACAAGGAGTCCAGATTGGGCAAGTTCTCAACGTCACTCATTGTTACAGCTGACCCCTTGGACCTGGATCGTTTGGTACCTTCCGTTCCCCTCTTCTCCCAGAACCGCAGGTCTGAAAGGGCCTTGACCTCCAATGCCTCCACCCAATGCTTCAACTGCTCGAAGTTCGGCCAAGTCGGCCCCCAGTGCAAAGTTGATCACCCTGTCTGCCCCCTGTGCTCCCTCCACCACACCAGGGCCGAGCACCGCTGTCCCAACCCATCCTGCCCTGTGGGTGGCAACGTGAAACCAGTTCTCAATTGTTGTGTCTCTTCCCCCGCCAGATACACCAACTGTGGTGGCGACCACTCCGCCAGGTATCGTGACTGTCCTGACCGCCCTTCTCCTCCCCCGCGTCCTGTCCCCACTGCCGTGTCCCGCCCAGGTTCACCCCCTCCGCCCGATGCTATGGACCTTGCTGGGGATGATGGTTCCCCCCCTGGGCAACCTCTGCAACAGGCCCCCAGCACTTCCATCCTCCCAGCCACCCCCTCTCTTGCTCCCGCCTTTGATCCGGAAACCCCTAGGCCTGGTAGGTCTTCTAGGAACCTCGTGTCCAGCCTTCAGCATGATCTCCGCCCCCCTTCCCTCACCTCTTCCCCGCCAAGGCGTGCCCCCTCAAGGCAGGGCGGCCTCCCCCCCTCGGAGGCTCCCTCCCCTACTCCTTCCTCATATCATGGGTCGTGCTCTGCCCGCTAATGTCTCAGGCCCACTCTTCCTCCCCCACCCCTCCACTCCACTCACTCCTGTCCTTTGTCCAACACAACAGCCTTGGGAGCTGGGATGTGTTTCTTTCATTGTTTAATTCCTTTGCGGGCTTATCACTCCCTCCTTCGGTTGTTTGTTTACAGGATCCCCCGGTTTACAGGGGCCGCCTTCCCACCTTCCATGGGTTTTCTTCCTTTCACCCCCGTGCTTTGTCTTCTGGTTCCCCTAGGGTGGCCTTTTATGTTTCTGCTTCCTTTCTTAAGTCCTGTATTATTCTCCCTGTGTTTTGTGGTAGGCGGGATGTCATGGGCTGGGATTTTTTCCTGTGCACTACGGCCTTTGGGTTTTCCTTTCCTCGTTTTCGTATTTTGAATTCCTATAGCACTTGGTTTTCTCCTTCCTCCCCTCGTCGTACTGTTCCTCCCTCTGTTGTGTTTCCCTCTCTTGATTTTCCTGTTTTAACCCTGGGAGATCTCAACATTCACCTTCCTGCTGCAAATCCCCTGCGCGATTTCTCTCATCAGGAGCTTGCTGCCTCATCCCCGTATGCTGACAGGGCCTCTGCCTTGGGTTTTTCACTCTTGAACACTCCTGGGGTTTTCACTCGCTTTCCTTTGAGTGGCTCTTCCCGCCCTAGTGTTATCGATCTTGCATTTGTTTCCCCTGCTCTTGCCCCTACTATCAACTATGGGATACTCCCCTCCCCTCCACTGGTTCTGACCATGTTCCTATCTCCATCACCTTCGCTCACCCTTCGGCAGCTACTGCAGCTCCGGCCCCAACTGGGCTTTGACAGAGTGGCCCGCACTGGAGGAGGAGCTTAAGGTGTTTTCTGTTCCTAAGGCCCCCTCTCTCCCGACGGCCTCCTCCCTGAGCACATGGTTCGACCGGCACTCCACCTGCCTCACTTCTCTCCTTAAGGAGCACACTACCTTGTCCCGCCCCTACCTGCACGCCAAACCCTGGTGGTCCCCTATACTCTCTACTCTGGGACGGGAGTTCCACTCTGCCACACATATGGCTAGACGCCCTGACTGCCTCCCCGGTGCGCAGGATGCTGCCCGCCTCTCTAAGCGTGGGTACTTTAAGGCGTTTAAGGCTGCAAAGAGGGCCCACTGGTCTGACCTCCTCATGTCAACCACTCCCCGCACTATTTGGACCACTAGAAGGCTGGCCCTTGACCGCCCCCCCCCTCGTATCCCCTCCCTCCCAGGGGCCGATACCCCTGAGG
>QFET01009059.1:0-26272 GCA_003316355.1 Tuber calosporum | reverse complement strand
GTGTTGGAATTGGGTGCCGTTAGAACTGCGTCAGTGGTTATGGGGGCCTCGGCTGGTGGTCTGATAATGGTGGGGCGTGATGGGGGGTGGAAAAATTTGGCCCGAAGGAAGAGGGGCGTTTTGGGAGCTCTTGCAACTGTCATCTGCTGGGACCTGTATAGAGGTAGTTATTCCGAAAACGGTTCGTCCTGAGGAGGCCTTGGGTTTGCAAGTGAGCGCTAACATTTCCGGCAGGGTCTTTGCCTTCTTTATTTGCTTATACGTTTTTAATATCTTCAATTCTTTTCCTTCGCTCGCCCTATCCTTTACCGCCTTCGCCTGCTGTGCATACTCCAGTTTCTACCAAACCTACTTCCCAAACTTCTTTTCCGAATCTCTCTCGAAATCCTTCCACATTGTTGACTTCCACGTTGTCTACTCTTGCTAGCCCCCTCTCTCCGTGCCAAAGCAATCTCTCATTAATATCAGGGGGTATTCTCATGGTCCTACCCCTGACAGCATGGGCGGCAAATGCTGGGTCGCCTAAAGGCGCAAATAAGCATTTAAACGTTCATGATAGCCATTGGGTGATTTGGTGGTTTTGTTCAGCATTTTCAGGAGGCGGAGCCCTAGCTTTTGGGAAGGGTGTAAGGGAAGCAGAGCTCGGCCTTGGAATTGCCGCGGCCGTGCTCTCTGGGTGGAGTAGTGGGCTTTTTGACGGATGGGTTTTTCCATTAATCGATGCAGGCCTGGGAGCTGGTATTTGGGCAGGTTCGCTAACTCCTTTGCCCTATTTGCACCAACAATGTAGCTTACATACTCATAATTGTAGCAATTCGAATCGATAGAGCAGCCCATGACCATCATCACCGCCACCACAAAAATCACGAGCACGGAGATAGTCATGCACATCCAAATGAGATCAACAACCCTTCAAGTGTTACAAGGGCTTTGCTGAAGATGACGGAAGGCGTTCCTTTGGTACACAGTATACTGATTGAGAAGGATTCGCGGAGGATTGGATACTTTATGTGGCAAGTACCAAAGGTATCTGTCCTCCAAAAAGATTTGCTAATTTTAATAGTTTGAATTTCGCGTTCATGATCGTTCAAACGTGTTACGGCTTTATGACTGGATCTTTGGGCCTTATATCTGATAGTGTGCATATGTTCTTTGATTGCCTAGCCCTTGCAGTAGGACTTTGTGCGGCCGTCATGAGCAAGCGGCCGCCGAGTATGAGGTATCCATATGGATTAGGCAAAATGGATACTCTTGCTGGATTTGCTAACGGAATTTTCCTAATGTAAGAACTAGCTCTGTCAACTGTTTATGGCATCTTGCTTATATTTGCTGGTTTCTGTGGCATAGGTTGATCAGCGTTGAGATCGTGTGGGAAGCCATCGAGCGTTTACAAGAACCTACCGAGATGGCGCGACTTGGTGAACTAATGGTTGTGAGCTCTATGGGACTGGCGATTAACCTCGTTGGTAAGTGGTAGTTACTCGTTTTTAATGGGTCTATTCTAAAAACGTGGGGTCTAGGCATTATGGCGTTTGACCACGCCCATCATGGGCATGGCCACTCGCACAGCCATTCTCATGGGCACAACCATGCACATGAGGATAGCTGTAATCACTCACACGGCCACGATCATCACCATCATACTCAT
Organism: Tuber calosporum; assembly: GCA_003316355.1. NCBI lineage: Eukaryota > Fungi > Ascomycota > Pezizomycetes > Pezizales > Tuberaceae > Tuber > Tuber calosporum. The sequence continues at coordinate 24,624 of QFET01009059.1, read as the reverse complement.
GATGGAGAACCGGCAGCGGGTACCCACAGCGACCACGCCCATGCACACAATAGTGAGAATATGCACGGCATATTCTTGCACATCCTAGCCGATACTCTCGGATCTGTGTCTGTGGTGATTAGTACGGGTTTGATCTATTACAGCGGATGGACTGGGTTCGATCCACTTGCATCTGTATTCATCGCTGTTCTTATTTTTGCATCGGCAATTCCCTTGGTAAAATCGTCCGCCAGCAACCTGCTTTTGACAGTTCCTGGCAACTCCGAGTACACTCTTCGAGAAACCATCGCCGGTGTGGGCGGGCTGAAGGGTGTCCAGGGATACACAGTGCCCAGATTCTGGGAAGTTGAGGGCGCAATCAGAGGTGTCGTGCATGTTCAGGTCGCCAGAGGTACTGATTCGGATGAAGTTAGAGGAAGAGTGGAAGAGTGGATTGAAAACGGTTTTGGAAAGGCTGCGGAGGTCGTTGTTGTTGTCGAAAGTGGAGATGGCGCTAACCATTGTTGGTGTGTCAAAGCACAATGACAGAGTTTCGCAGCTCGCGGGGGACCAGTGCCTTTTTTGCAATTTTTCTACCAAATGCTTTCTCACGAGAGCAAGTTTGCGGGGGTAATTAGAGCTATGCAACAACCCAATAGAGTCAGCACTAGTGTGGGGGTACTATATCATAACGCTATATAGGAGCAAGCTTAAACCGATATCGTGCAAATTAGACCAATTTATTACTAGGCGGACGTACTAGTACAACACCAGAGCTGTGATTTCGGTACCCGTCTCCTAGGTTTTTGCTAGCCAATTACTAGCCCGCTTGTAGCAATAAGGTCTGTGGGTGTCCGGAGGGGCTTCCCGATGAATAGTCGTAGTAGTGTTGTTCCCCCTAGTGTTCGAATAGCATGGCACGTTACCCTATCGTAAACAATCGATGCCGTACCGCAAATTACAGCTCATGAGGAGGATTGTATGCAGGAGGGCGCGGCTGGGGAAGTGCCAAGTTGGATCCATGGTATTACTATTCGCAATGCTGGCGGTTAGTTTTGTATTTAAAATCTGGGGATAAGTTTTCCTTTCCTTTTCCCTATATGCCTTGCTCTCTACTTGCAAGATCTGTGGAGACCCTCAGTTTTTTTTCTTTCTTTCTTTTCTGCGCTGGTCCGGCTAATGGGGTCTGGTAGGTCTACTGTAGATTGCCATACTGTAACGCACCGTACCGTAATTGTGCGCTATGTAAGCATAGCCTTCGAACTCTTGTTGGTCCACGAGTGATAGATAGTGACCCACTCCCACATTCTCTGAGCCTGCGATGGTTTAGCGTTCAGTAGCTATACAAGTCCCTAGCGTGAGCGGAGCGAACACACGAGGGGTCCTGGGAGCGGAATTCAGTCTGGGCGCTCGAGTGTGCACAGGCAATCCGCCATACAGAAGTCTGTTTCTAGGACCCCCTGTGTTGGCTCCGCTCATGATGGGGATTTGTACACGTAGAGCTCGGGAACGCGGTCACATCTGTTACATGGAAAAGCTCTTATTATGAGAGACCTGATCTTCTCGCTGGATTGAATTATGCCCGTTCAGTTCGGGATCCTTTCGGCACGTGTGTGCTGGCCTGACTTGCGGCATCTGTACCACCGCAGCACTTTGTGCGATAACCGTTCTAAGGTAGGATCCGAATAATACTACCAGTTATCGGTCTCGTTCCTCGTAAAAAGCGAGTTTTTTCTCATAAAACAGGACTTGTGATGCCCCCTCTATGTCGAACGCAATCTAGCCTATGCCAGGGCGTGCTCAGAAATGCGAGCTACGCTATCTGCTCGAGTACGCTATCGCTGAGGGGTATCATAGGAGCAGGTTGGTTCTTTTTTTCTTTCCTTTTTTTTTCTTCTTTCGGCTGATCCGATGACACCTTACAAAATTAATCTTGTAAGTTAGCCCTGAATACTCATCGTGTCTCCTCTAGTTAGGAATAAACTTGATACTCATCGTAGGGATGTTGGGGAAGGCCGTGATTGGATGCAAAATGGCAGGTTTTGCGAGTGATGTCAGGTGACGAGAGGTGCTTCTTACTCGCTTGATTCTTGCTGCAGCGGGGATCCTTGCAGCCTGGGACCAGCCAACTGCATCCCACCTGCCCCCCCCATCCTCCATAACGGGTTAGGGAGTGGGTGACTGTACAGTATACTTGTTAAGGTGGTGTCTCCCTGGGGTTTCCCTTGATAACAACTGATTATCCCTCCTGCCACATACAAAGGCCAATGTCAACTTATCCTAAACTTCAATCCCCAGCAATCCCTCCCGCTGAAACACCCAAGTCTTCTGAAAAACCCCCCACCCCGCTCTCACACCACAACAAAAAAAATTAAATATCGATAGCCCCGACGCCAGCAATAATGTCATCGCCGGAAGGAGAGTTCCCAGACGTGAGAGCATCAGAGCTCGCCACAAAATCACTTGAGTACTTGCGGTCCGGTCACCAGGATGTGAGCCGTTTCTATTCCTTCAACTGCGATTAATTACAATGCTTTTCAGCTCTAATATGCCATTGAAATGAAATTAGGATGCTGTTCGATCTCTCCGTGAAGCTCTATCCCTCGCCCCGAGGAATGAAACTGTCCTCGCTGCCTTCCACAACCTCCAGGAGGACCAGGCTGTTTGCCCCTTGTCAAAGCTTTGTCAGAAATTTGTTGTCGAGAGCGATGTGGCTGCTGGTGAGAATGCCCTACGCTTGCTCAGGGGCCCAGGCTCGAGTTTTCAAACCGCGGCTGCTACGGAATGTATCGAGCTGCTATTAGCGCGCGCGAAAAGTATCCCTTTGCCCATTGGTGCAAAAGTTCTGGGCGAGATATTGCGTGCCAGCAGAGGTGGAAGGGAACACTTGGCAGGCTCTATCGATGAAAATACGAAGGAGGTGTTTGGGTCGTTTGCAGATATCGGAGGAGAAGCTATTGATGGGTTGGTGGTGACTTTACTCGATCCTTCTGCGTGGGAATCGGAAGCGAAGAGGGGGAGATCGATAAAGGATTGTTTCAAGCTGTTTTGGGAAACACTCGATACTGGATCTGGCGGGATCGAGGCGTGGTCTACTCGTTCTATTGCTAGGCTGTTAGCCACACATGCCACGGAGCTCCACTCGTTCATTGGCCAGGCCTCGCTGGAGCGAATCCTTTCCATGCTCGACATTCGATCCCCCGATGACTTGCGCTCTCATGCTACGCTTGCTGCTGCTAAATTTGTTGAAACGGACGAGAGCACAGCGGGTAGTATGTTGGGAAAGTTCATTTCCTCGCGGCTGGCTGCCGACTCAGATGACGATCTTCGGATTGCGTTCTCTGCTGCTGCCGCTATTTTCCCACTCGTACCGAAGGTTGTCGCAGGGTTGCTCTTGACGGAAGGATTTGTGGAAGGGCTCGTACCATCACTTCAAGGACGGCCTTCGGATGTTGAGCAGGCGGTTTTGGAGATGATGAGTGCTGCCTGTGTCGATAAGACCTGCCGTGCTGCGATCGCTATACACTGCGAGGCGTATCTTGAAGCTATTGTTCGTGGAAGCGAGAGCCTCAAGGGCGTTGCATCTACGATTTTAGCAAAAATTCGCTATGGAAACGGAGACCCTGGGGTTATACCGAAAGGCATCGACGAGCTTGCTACTATATTCCAGGAGATGATGCTTAAGGACGATGTCGAATCAAGGGATTCGGCTATGGAAGGATTGGCCTATGCTACTTTGAAGCCATCTGTCAAGGAGTCACTGGTAGGGGACAAGGAGTTTTTGCAAAGGCTTTTAGAAACTCTGAAAGATTCGGTTGGGAAGTCAACTGTCATGTACGGAGGCCTCACAGTAATAGCTAACCTCACGGGTTATTTGCCATCATTATCGGAGGAACAGAAAAGGGTTGCTCAACTAAGGAATTACGCAAATTCCACGCCGCAAGCTAAGCTCGAACCTGACCCGGCGGATAAAGATGAAAAAGTCACGATGAGGTGCAAAGTCCTCTTAGAAGCAGGACTCGTCCCTGTCATGGTAGCTTGCAGTAAGAGGGCATCCCCCAGTGCTATCGCCATTATCTCTAGTACATTTCTGTCACTTTCAAAGAATCAGAAGCATCGGGGGCTGGTGGCCCAGCAAGGCGGTGTTAGGTTACTATTGCAGTCCTACGTATCGGTTACCGGTGGCTCCGAACAGGATCGGAAGGTTAAACTGTCGTCCTCTCACGCATTGGCCCGAGTATTAGTCTCTACAAATCCATCCCACGTTTTCGGGTCGCAGCTGCCTGCCGCTTCAGCAGTGAGACCACTTCTCACCCTACTCGAAACCAACGAACAAAACGATTTGTTACCTGTTTTTGAATCCCTTCTCGCTCTCACCAATCTCGCTTCAACCGATGATTCAACCCGAGATTTGATTATCCGCGTTGGGTGGTCTAAAATTGAGGAAACCTTGCTCTCAAACAACATCATGGTTCAAAGAGCCACAATGGAACTACTATGCAACCTCATGGCTTCCACCACAGGAGTTGCAAAGTTTGCTGATGGTTCTAAAACTGCGGGCAACCGACTCCACGTGCTGCTTGCGCTTGCGGACGCAGAAGACTTGGCTACTCGGAGAGCTGCAGGTGGGGCATTAGCTATGTTGACAGAGTGGGACAAGGCATGTGAGGCTATCGTGAGAAGGGAGAAAGGTCTGGACACCCTCCTTAGGATGGCTATTGAGGAAAACGAAGAAATTAGGCACAGAGGTGCTGTCTGTGTTAGGAACTTGGTCTGTCAAAAGCTGGAGTATGCAGAAAGATTCCGGAGAAAGGGTGCGATCGATCTGATCAGGAACTCTCTTCGTGGGACTCGGAACCCTGAAGTCCTGCAAGTTGGGGTGGAAGCATTGAAAGCACTTACGGAAGGATAAATTGTTTATTTTCTTGTTGTTCATTTTTCCCTCTTAGATTATTTTATCACTCGATGGCTAGGGCTCGGGAGCTGATTAGATTGTGGGTAGGTGGCATTAGACTGAGGGTTTCATTAAGCGGGGAGAGGGCATGTGATTTTGTGGAAGTTCTGTCTATTTTTTTCTCCTCATTTCTCGATATGATATGACACCTTCTCACATTTGTCCTTTAGCATACTTTGTAGTTGGGGGTGCTTGTTTGTGCTGTATGGAACAGTTGTGGGCACGGATAGCTGCCGTCTGTCGTGGAAGTGGGAGGGGTTTTTTTCTTTGCGCGTTGCCTTCCTATCGTTTTGCTCAAACCCAAAATTGTTACCCTAGTTTCTCCCTTAATAATGTTATTGTAAAAAGTTATGTATCTTGGGACCGATTTTCAAGTTGGGAGATAGACTACGGTATGATACTATAACGACATAACGACAACGATTGATACAGCACTGGTGTGACAATATCTGTCCATTATGATACACTCATAGCACATCACTCCCGCCAAGACCATTACATAAAGCAGATGTGTTTGACACCTCCCGGGATCTATCTGGAGTTCTAACGTCAAGCCCCAGGGTTCGAGCCCGATAAACATAACTCTACCGTTACCACCTCCCCCACCACCACTATCTCCAGGAGCTCCAGCCGCAGTTATTACCACCATCACGTCTCATCCCAACTCTCAATTTCTGAAGCAATGGAAGAACTTCCTACCCTATCCGTCCCTCAGAAAATTTCCGTGGCAATCAGTCCTATCGCCCTGGTCACTACAGAATGCATTTCCGTCACCTCTGCTATGCGCAAGAATGCACGGTGGGCCCAGAGCTCTGTATCTGTCATCCTTGGAGGCGGTGGGGGTAATATTGTCTCTGGGGGATCTGGGGGCGCGACTGGGAGTGGGTTGAGTACTCCTGTTCCTGGAAGCCCTGCTAGGGGGTTACAGAGACGGAAATTAGGCGGTGAGGAGGCGGGGTTGGATGTGGGGCTAGCAAGCAGGTGGGGATTAAGGGGGAAGAGGGGGAAGAGCATTCAGGTTTGTGCGTTCTGGCCTGATCATCGGGGAAGAGGCGAATTGACTTTTTTCTTCTTTTTTCCCATTGTTTAGGATAACCCCCTTATGGCAGCCTTCGCAAAATTAAGGAGCGATTTACAGGATTGTAAAGGTAGTTGGAGCTCCGGTTTGTTTGGATGGTATTAGTAGGATTGACGTTTAAGGGGGGATGTCTAGATATTAGGAAATTTGATACTCCTTCACTTCTACATCCCTTTTTACAGGTCATCCGGTCTTCGTCAACATCAGGACCCATTACCTCACTTGCTCTAATTGCCGTAACAAAGTTCTTTGCGTATGGTTTGATCAATCATGACTCTCCCCGACTCTCGCTAGCAATGCAACTCCTATCGTCGGCAATCACCCACTGCCGCTTCGAAGCTTCCGATTCAGCCCAAGACGAGGTCGTGCTACTGCGGATTTTGAAACTTATGGAGATGATGATTTCGGGACCGGGGGGGGAGTTGCTCGGTGATGAGAGCGTCTGCGAAATGATGGAGACCGGACTGAGCATGTGTTGCCAGATGCGGCTATCTGAGATGCTGAGACGGTCAGCCGAGATGTCCATGGTGTTTATGTGCCAAGTTGTGTTTGAGCGACTGAAACACTTAGAGATCGAGGCGGATGTCCTTGGGGGTGACCTGGAGGCGAACTCAAAGGACGAGATGGAGAGCGTCAAGATGGAGCCTTCGGTGAACGGTGATAGTTCTTCGCAAGCGAGTGAACCCAGATCTTCGCGGTCTTCGGAAAAAAGTAGGGATGCGCTCACGCCCTCAATTGCACCTGCTGGAACTACTGGTGGGGATCAGGTTGCGGTCGCCGAGGTCACGGAAGAGGAACAGGAGGTCAAGCCTTACTCTCTGCCATCTATACGGGAGCTGTTGAGAGTGCTGGTGGAACTACTGGATCCGCATAATAAGACCCACACGGACACTATGAGGGTAATGGCAATGAGAATAATTGATGTTGCGTTTGAGGTTGCTGGGCCTTCTATTGCTAAACACCCTAGTCTTGCAAACCTGGCGAAGGATGATCTTTGCAGATATCTTTTTCAGCTGGTGAGGTCGGACACCATGACTATACTCCAAGAGTCTTTGAGGGTTACCGGAACCCTCTTGGCTACTACTAGAGGTGTACTGAAGTTGCAGCAAGAGCTCTTTTTGTCATATGTTATCGCTTGCCTGCATCCTAAGATTGATATTCCGAGAGAGCCAGGGATAGATCCAATGCTCTATGAGGGGGTCTGCCAAGCACCCAACAGCGGAAGATCTACACCGGTGCCTGTGAAGGAAAGACAGAAGCTTGGCATGGAGGGAGGGTCTAGGAGACCTGACGCTAGAGAGGCTATGGTTGAGAGTGTAGGGGCTTTGGCTAGAATACCTAGCTTCATGGTGGAGCTATACGTCAACTATGACTGCGAGGTCGACAGAAGTGATCTTTGTGAGGATGTTGTTGGTTTCTTATCTAGGGTAGGACATGTCCCTATTGAGCGGGTAATGGATTTTTTTTTTTTTATTGACTACTTATATAGAATGCCTTCCCTGACTCGGCCACCTGGAGTACGACGAACGTTCCCCCGCTTTGTCTGGACGCCTTGCTTGGGTATATTGGTTTCATCTCAGAACGTCTCAACAATGAGCCAGCAACAGAGGGGTACCCCGATCCGGAGAAGCTCCAGAAGCAGCGAGCACGAAAGCAGATCATCATCAATGGAGCCAATAAGTTCAATGAAGATCCTATAAAGGGGATTCAGTATCTTGTTGCAGAAAATATCATCGACAGGGCTGACAACCCTGACTCAATTGCTCGATTCCTCAAGGGCACATCGCGAATAAACAAGAAACTACTTGGAGGGTATCTTTCTGACAGGTCTAACATGGATATCCTCACGGTTTTTATGGAAATGTTCGACTTTTCCGGTAAACGTGTTGATGAAGCATTGAGAGACATGCTTGAGACATTCCGTTTACCTGGTGAATCTCCGTTGATCGAACGTATCGTCACTGTTTTCTCGGAGAAATACTGCTCTGGTGTCAAACCGGATGACGTTGCGGACAAGGATGCTGTTTTTGTTTTGAGTTACGCTATTATTATGCTCAATACGGATCAACATAACCCTAATCTAAAGGTCAGTCAGGCAACTGGTCTCCAGGAAACCGAGGAAATCAATTGCTAACTCAATACAGTCCCAAGCACGGATGAGATATGAGGATTTTGCCCGGAATCTTAGAGGCATTAATGGCGGCAAGAACTTTGAGCCAGCATACCTGCAAGCGATTTTTGACACTATCAAGAACAACGAGATCATCTTGCCGGAGGAGCACGATAATAAGCATGCGTTCGACTATGCTTGGAGAGAGCTGCTGCTTAAAACAATGTTGGCGGGGGACTTGGTGATTTGCGATACTAATATCTACGATGCAGACATGTTTGCGGCTACCTGGAAACCTATAATCGCAACACTCAGTTATGTGTTCTTATCTGCCACTGATGATGCCGTGTTCTCAAGAGTCATCGCTGGATTTGATCAGTGTGCTAGAATTGCTGCGAAATATGGGTTGACTGGAGCTTTAGATCATATAGTCCGCTGCTTGAGCACCATTAGCACCCTTTCGACTGAGACGCCTCCTAGTACTGCGCTCAACACTGAAATTCAGGTCAATAACAATAGTGTCATGGTTTCAGAGTTGGCAGTGAAATTCGGAAGGGATTTCAAGGCGCAGTTGGCAACAGTTGTTTTGTTTCGGGTCGTTACAAACAATGAGAAGGTTTTGAGGGAGGGATGGAAACAGGTTTGCCAGCCCGAGATCCGTTATTATAGCTTAGTTTCTAATTATGATATAGATTGTCCGTATATGGCTAAATTTATTTGTGAACTCCTTGATTCCACCATTCTTTTCCCAGTCGGAGAGCGGATTGGATATTCCCTCAATCCCGTTACAAACGCCTTCTGTCGTCATAGAAAGGAGTCAAACTTCGAAGGAAGCTGGCCTCTTCTCAGCGCTTTCCTCATATCTTTCTAGTTACGCAAGTGATGAGCCTCCAGAACCCTCAGATGAGGAACTGGACAGCACCTTGTGCACTGTTGATTGTATTAACGCTTGCTATCTTGGGGACACATTTGCAAATATAATGTATGATACCTGTGATTGCTGAGGTTTAACACTGACGTGCCCCAGGCAACTCGATGCGACAAACTTGGGATCCCTAGTTACCGCACTTCTCTCGCAGCTCCCGAGTTTTGATGAGGATGGAGATGATAGCACTAATGTTGTCGTCATTAAGCCTGATTACCCACCGCAGTCTCCCAATGGATCTAATCCTGTTAAGAAGGGGTCGGTATATGATCCAGCCGTGGTATATGTGCTAGAGTTAGCAACCTGCTTGGTGCTGAGGGATGAGGAGACGGTGGCCGAACATGGAAAGATACTGGCCGAGACATTGACAAGCATTGTTCGGAAAGCTGGGTTCACCCACCAAATTGTTGTCTCGAGGGTCATTTACTACCTATTTTCCCTCTTACAAGCTAGCCACGACAGGTCGTTCCTCAATGTTCCTGTCCTACTGCACTCTATTGCGACTCTGGATAAAAGTCTACTGGCTAAATCAGCTTCACCGGTCGTCAAGGGGTTATCGAAATGTGTGAAGAGTGTTTCCTCCTCGCTCAAGACAGAAATGGTCAATTCACCGGATTTCTGGGTTCTTTTGAGAATGCTCCTGCCTAATGCTGATGCTTCGGCAGAGGCCTTCAGTGTTATGGAGCTTATCACTTCGGAGTCGCCTTATGTCACTTCAGATAATTATATCCCGGTTGTCTCCCTTCTCAACGATTTTGCGTCTGCGGGTAGCGTCGGATCTATTTTCGAACAAAAGCAAGATAAATTAGCTAAACGGGGGAAAGCAAAGAAGATCGCTGACAGGCCGTAAGTTGTTGATAAGGCTTGCTAGTCGTCGTCGGAAACTAACGAAGTCCAGGGATGCCGAGATCGTGGCACGTGGCTCTAAAGCTGTGCTCATTGTTTACCAGCTCACCCCCAGGGTTCCGAACTTGATTAAGCAATCCCATCTGGAGAAGAAAGAAGGTTTGTTGTGCATCTCCCTTACCTTCCTAACCCAGTCTCTAATTGAGGAGCAGCATGGACCACCTACTGGAGTCCTATACTTGAATCTCTTAGTACTCAATGTATCAATCCGTGTCGCGAGATCCGCAATCAGGCCTTTTCATCACTCCAACCTTCTCTACTTTCCCCAGACCTCACATCAGACGACCATCATGAGTGGACAGCAATATTTGGAGATGTTTTGTTTCCCCTGATAAATAGGCTTTTGAAGCCAGAAGTATTCCAATCCGACCCTAGGGGAATGAGCGAAACAAGGGTACAAGCAGCCACGCTGCTGTGCAAGGTATTCTTGCATTACCTTGTCATGCTTTCCGAATGGGACGGGATGCTGGACCTGTGGCTAAAAATCCTGGATATTATGGATAGACTCATGAATAGTGGACAAGGGGACCACCTGGTAAGGCCAATATCTTGATACCCTTCTTCTTGGAACTTATTTTAACGCTATCTGTAGGAGGAAGCGGTGCCAGAGAGTCTTAAGAATATCCTACTTGTCATGGCCAGTGGGAAATACCTAGTTCCTCCAGAGGAAGATGAGAAGAACGCGGAACTGTGGAAACTTACATGGAAGAGACTAGAAAGGTTTTTACCGGACCTACATGAAGAGCTCTTCCGCGCACCATCCCCGCCTCCGGAGTTAGATGATGCGGCGACAAAGGCGGGTGAGAAGAGAGCAGATGAAGGAAGGGAAGAGGCCAAGCCCCGATCATCAGAGGAAGCTAAGGCAGCTGTTGCCGCTACCCTGGCGGATATAGATTAGACTACGATTATAAAAGTGGAGGGGGGGCTTTTTTTTTTTCTTTATCATATTTGAGGGATTTGAATATGGGTCTCTTATTACAATAGTCTAGTTTTTTCCTTGTTTTCTTGTCCTTTCTTTTCCCTTTCTTGTAATATTATCATAGCTAGCTTTTGTGTTGTCCACTAAGAAGCTGGTTACTTTTTTTTCTTCCAGCCTAGTTAGACAGCCTCAAGATGCTCAGGTTTCACATAAACGCATAAACGCCGATACGTGTCATGTTGGTGAGGAAGGCACCTTCGGATAACGTTTATACTCGAGATGCCAGTACTTGTATGATATATTTCAGGAGCGCAGAGAAAGCCATACTCATGGTCAGTGGATATTCGCACCAAACCCCTTGGAGTCGAGAAACAAAAAGACAGATGTCCACTCTCGGCAGCACCGGCTCTGCATCACCCCCACTCCTTTTTTTCTTTTTTCTTTTTTCTTTTTTTCTTTTTCCTTTTCACTTCGCCCCAAGGCAAATGCTTCCGCGAAATGATCGACTCATTGTGCCAAAAGACCACGCTGTCCACACCTCAAAAGCCAAATACAGTCCATACAAACTCATACCTTTCCTCCCCCTCATAAACTTGTATGCCCCTCCTCCCTTTCGCCCATGAATCTCGCCCATGAATCAGTTCAGAAACTACCAGTACTCTTAGCGCATCCCTCCTACGCAGTTATTCACAGACAATTTTAAACACAAACACATAATGACCTCTGGCACGTCACCTGAGTCTTCTTTTGTCACAACTCCCTTCGCGGAATGCGATGAAGATTTTTTCGGATTCTCTACGGCTGGCGATTATGCTCCACCAGAGTTGGAGGAAATCGATTTACTTAGGCTCGAGCCTCTGGCAGACTCACCTCTTGAACTAAGAGACTCTTCGCCCTCTGTGTCACCTAAGCCCGAGCCCGAGAGGGAGAAGAAGCCGGCTAAGAAGAGGAAATCATGGGGTCAGGAACTACCAACTCCTACAACCAACCTCCCTCCAAGGTTAGTTGGGGCTCTTCACGTTATTTTACTTGGGTGTGTCCGTAAAAATCGGAAAACATTGCCTTCTGATTTTTTATGGACACACCGGTGTGACTTGCGTCTGGGAGACGCGATCCGCACCCTCTTCTTCAGGACTTGTGCTAATACCCTGCACAGAAAACGTGCGAAGACCGCTGCTGAGAAAGAACAGCGTCGAATCGAGCGCGTTCTGAGAAATCGCGCAGCTGCTCAGGCTTCTAGGGAAAGGAGAAGGAAGGAGTTGGAGGAACTTGAAGATGAGAAGGCTATTCTGGAAAAAGACAACAGCGATCTCAAGACTCGGCTGTCGGCTGTTGAGGAGGAGAACGCGTCTCTCGCCAAGCGCGTGGAGGAGATGCAGCGACAACTCAAGTCTTTTGAGGATTCGATCAAGGCGTTCACAAGCATGGGCGGCAATCTGGTCGGCCGCCCTACTCCTTCATTCCAGGTGTTTCCAAACGATTTTACCCTCGATCTCTCCTCTGTCATCCCTACTTCAACTGCGCCAGCTCCTAAGCCGCCTGTGGAGTCTAATAAAGCTCTCGGTATGACACATCAATCTGCTGCATTGATGTGTGACCTGCAGTGTCTATCGATAGCGTTAAACCCACAGGACCCACCAGCGGAGGTGGCAGCGATTTGGCTGTTGCAGTTTGTGCTTTTGGAGGTGATGGCCTCGACTCTTTATTCGATTCAGATTCCTTTTCTTCAACTTTTCTTGAATCTCAAGAACGGGACGCCCATTCCGACTTCGGATTTGATGCGTTATTTTCCCTTGATTCATTGGTTGGTCACCGCCAAACCAACTCGACAACTTTTCCAGCGACTGCTTAAATGCAGCCCGGCTTTGGCGCTCCTACCCCAGGACGCGACGGGCCGAGCAATGTTGACGCAGATGGCTCAGAGTACGTCGGGTTGGTTTGGCCAAGGAATGACCGATGATGATGATGATGAGGATGGTGACGCGTTGAATGCGGTGAGCGAATGCCGGCGGATTGTGAGGGAGTTGAGGTCCACAATGGTCACGGGCGACTTGCGCTTGAATAAAATGGGTGGTACCGGAGATTGTGATTCTCGCGCTTGCGCTCTTGATGAGAAACCTGGGGGTGACAAGGAGGCTTAATTGTTTTTTTTTGGTTGTTTTTGTTTTTCTTCTTTTCTTTCCTTTTCTTTTCTCGCCGGTTGGAAAAAAAAGGGGACAAACACCTCTCACCCTCACAATGGAGTATTTTAGGCCTTTTCGTAGGGTTGTTTTGTGGCTTTCTGTTTTCCTGGGTCTTTTCTTTTTTGATCGGGTACTGGTAGCAACGTCATGATACCCCTTTGGAATTACCGTAAATCTGTGTTGTGGTGGGCCAGTGATGGGTGCTCTTTTAAGCTAGGCTCAATCGGGAGGTTATTGTTATTTGCTTGAAACGCGGATAATTGGCACTACTATTACCGAAGTCTACTGAACTTGACTTGTCATCAGATCAACCGCACTATCGTGGCCGTATGCTCACTAGAGCGGTGTCTTCTCTGATTGGAATAAAGTTGATCAACAGTCTTATCCTTTTTCCTTCCGCGTCAACGGCGACTATCAAAAGTGCCAAATAAATCACTGTGCAACCATCCACCGAAAAATATTGCCTTTTACCAGTATCTGTACTGTTAGAAGGCTACCTGTGGGCCCTCGCCGCCAGTACAAGCATGCTGGTATGCTAGACTAATTCTTTGGGAGTCTGGTATAATCGAGCATACTGGCGACTTAACTTGGAGTGATTCAACACCGAACTGTCACCTCCTATCATAGCAGAACCTTACTACCTGGTTTGCGGTCACGAATGCTCACTCGACCGATCGGTGGTCTTGGAACTAAACTAGCACTGGCTAAGGAAAGGGGAGACATCTAGAGTAGACTATCATGCTCAGTTAATTAGAAGTAGATTTGTAGATTAATATTCAGGTAATTTAATAATTTGATCAGACAAGTATGATAGTGTGCTCGGCAGCTGTTACGTGCGAAGTGGGTAATGACTAAAGTACTTATGATATTTATCAGTGGTGATTGTGGATTTAGAATTGTGTACTTTTTTCTCCTCTTTTTTCCTCTCTTCTTTTATTTTCAGGTAGAATGGCGATGTGAAGTATGTGCTTTCCGGATGGATGATGCTGCGGGATAGATGGATGGACTGGGCGTGGATGACACCTTTTGGACGAAGGGGTGTGGGGCAACCAGTGAGTTGGCTGTGCTCTTTTAGTCAATCTAAGAATATATATATCGGACCGGGTTTCAAGACCTTTCTGTGTGTATTTCTATCCTCCAATCTCGGGAAACTGGCTAACCTGACCAATGGGGTTTATAATCTCAGGAGTTATTATTATATTATCCTTTCGAGTGGAGATGTTGTCGCCCCGTTGAGCTCGGCCGTGAGGTGCTGAATACAGATGAATGGATATGGAGGTTTGTTCTAGAGTGGGGTAGTACGTAGTGGCAAGCTGGTCTTGTCAGATCCGAGTACTGTACCCGTGCCCCAGGATTTACATCACACTGCACCGGTCTGATATCCGCGGGTATCGCACCTACGGGAATTGGCCAATGGTCTTGGGATTATCGTGTGAGATTCTCTCCGCCTTTTTTTGCTCTTGCCATATTATATATAATAGAGAAAAACATTTGGAATATCATACTATCATAGGGCAGCACTGCTGGTTGAAGCCTTGCACGCCAAGCTCGAAGGGAGCCTTCTTAAGGTATAATAGTTCTCTGGTAGAGTTGTGCCCAGAAATGTATGTGAAGAACTGGAAGAGGCTACAGGTATTTGTGGACAGCCACTTTGATAAGTTGCCGTGCTCGTCAGCCACTCTCTTGGCATTGATGTGATGCCACTCTCCCCCCGTTCCTAGACATACGCATACCCTTTAAACTCTACAGACTGTGGAGGGGTGAAAAGAGGAAAGGATTGATAAGTGAAGTATCTTGCCGGCATCAGACAGAAAAAAAAAAAAAAAAAAATTGTGTCTAGTTGCGTAGAATGCCTCGGCGCGTTACCGTTCTTTTGTTCCCAACTTTGTTGAAACCTCCCCACCAAAAATCTACTCCCGCAACGAACCTCTTTTCCCCTATACCGCCCTTCCATCCTCCTACCATACCACCTTCTATCTTAAACTAATTCGCAAGCCTATTTCCTTCCCTTCCCCTCGGCATTCCTATCTTGCCCTGATCCAAACACATCAATTCTAACACCCCTCCCCCACCCCACCACACCATCCTCATCCATTTCTCCCTCCGTCCTCCTCCGCCGCAACAGCCGCAGTCATCATATAAATGTCTACGGCTCCAACACCAAGCCCCATGGACGAGAAACCTGTTTCGTCTTTCTTGACGGTGAACCCAATCACTACTCTGCTGTCGTCGCTTTCCCAGTCATTCCATGAACGCCGGACGACCCTGGGCCTGACAAACCCGGGCACTGTCGAAAATGTCTCCCGTGAGGTCCAGAAAGATGTGTTCCTCAACAATTACATGTTTACAGGAATGAGGGCCGACTTTTCAAAGAGCTTCTCCATGGATCCTATATTCCAGACTTCGCATGCGTTCACTATGGGCGCTCAGGGGATCCCGCCCTATACTTTCGCGGCCATCTTTGGCACCAATAAGGTTCGTTTAATTTGGTCCTTTTATCAATCATTTGCAATGCTCGAATTATGCCTTGTTTGAATTCCGGGGAGCTGGGTCGTCCGTTATTCGTTGGTTGGGGAATGAACAAGAAAACTTCTCTTCTTGCAGAAATTTTGGTGGTGGGGGAGTGGGAACGGTAACGATTTTTCACGTTTTCTAACGCAGAGCAGACATTCCTTCAGGCCAACCTCGACAATGAAGGACAATTGGCAGGCCGCTTCAATTACCGCTGGTCGCCCGAACTTACCAGCAAATTCAATATTCAATTGGCACCCCTAAGCCAACCCTCCCAGTCAGTTTTTACCACGGATACAGACTACTCTGGCGCGGACTTCTCCGCCGGCATCAAGGCTTTTAACCCCTCGTTACTAGAAGGCAAACTCACAGGTATCTTCATCGGCTCGTATCTCCAGTCCATCACCCCCAACCTCGCCCTCGGCATAGAATCTGTGTGGCAGCGTTCCACGGCCTCTCTAGGTCCGGAAACCGCCCTGTCGTACGTTGCCCGATACGCTACCAAGGAATGGGTTGCCTCGGCGCAATTGCAAGCCGGCGGAGCGCTGCAGGCAACTTACTGGCGCAGGATCGCGGAGAGGGTGGAAGCGGGAGTGGATTGCCAGCTTACGCTCGCTGGGGGAATGGCTAGGGATGGTGGAGGTGGTATGATGGGTGGCAGCATGAAGAAGGAGGGTGTCACCACCTTGGGCGCTAAATATGACTTTAGAATGTCAACCTTTAGGGCTCAAGTGGATACTCAGGGGAAATTGGCCTGCATGCTGGAAAAGAGAGTTGCGCCGGCCGTCACCCTAACGTTTGTGGGTGATGTAGACCACTTTAAGGTACATCTTACATAATATCCTCCTTTTCATATATCTAACCAATCAAACCAGAATCAAGCAAAACTCGGCATCTCCGTCTCTATTGAATCTGCCACAGAAGCTATCCAGGAAATGCAAGAAAAAGCGGCGCTATCAGGCACCGGACCAACCACTCCATCTGTTCCTTTCTAGATTTGTCCCTTTTTTTCTTCTCCCGACTACCGTGAAAGAAAGACAAATATTATCCGTTTAGTTTTCTCGCCTCTTTGTTTGTCTCATAATACTGGATCCATTTTGGGCGTCCCCGGTTAATTTATAGGTGAAATGGTGAGAGACTAAAAATGTTTAAAATTCAATGTGGCTGTTTGAGATGTAGTGTGAAAGTTGCTGTGTGGCGGTGGCTGGGGGGGCTGTTTTGAGATGTTATCATATATATATTTCCCTTTTTTCTTTCGGAGGCGGGGGGGGCTCTTCTTTCCTTTCCTTTCCGTTTGTTTTTCTCCATGTATGGAAAGGAGGTTTCCTTTTCCAGAAATTTCGAGAGAAACAAAAAAAAAAGTCGAATCGGAAATTCGTCGGGTTCGAGGTGGGGTGGAGTTGATGTGAGATTTGAAGGCGTTGGTGATGGCGAATGCTGTTCGCTGTACTGTATTGTACTTACTGTGCTGTTTCCGTGGATGGGCATTGTTTTGCATTGCTTGCATTGCTTACATTGCTTACATTGGCATGTTGGCTTGTAATTGGGATTTTCTTCCTTTACCCCCTTCTTTTTAAATATTCTACACTGCCGTACTCTACTCTGGTGTGATGTAGCGGACGGGCTGGTGGATTGAGGACGGATGAGTGGATATGGGGTCTGTGAAAAAGCCGCTTACCACTCACTGGCTTAGGTTCAACTTCCTACTCCTGCTGCTGCCACTACTAGTAGTGGGGGTAAACCCCAGCTCTGTTGTATCATACATAACATAACAGAAACACGGCACAAACTTTTGCATTCTCTCTCTCCCCTTTCTCCTACCGTATCTCATCTCGTTCACTTCCCCTCGCCAACACCAACATACTGTAGCCCATCTAACAGTGACTGCCGGTTCTCGCGAACCCACTGCAATAGCCCGTCCTTGCCTTCGTGCGGGTTATCGAGTTGGTGTTGGAGGGATTTATCAAGGATAGGCTTCATCCAAGGTCCCGGGGCGAGTGAGTATTCTGTCGCTATATCTTTGCCCTGATCGCCCGAGCTACTAGTCACTACTCTGCTGTGGTGGGAAGAAAGGGGGGGGGGGGAAGTAATACAGTCAATAAACTCTTGAAGTTAAAAGCCTCTGCCAAGCCTTTCTCCGCAATGACTTCCAGAAAGGCTTCGTACTTATCCATTACTCCCTCCACATAATCATTGGGGTTCTTCATCAAGTCCATGAGCTCAAACATCAAGCAAGCGCCAACCTGGCTCTTCCAGTCGGCGCCCAGGGCGCGCATCTCTATCCCCGCTCTGCCTCTGCCCCAGTGCTTCAAACCGATGATAATTTTCTGGATGACCTCGCAGTTTGCGAACGCCTTCGCTATTGTCCCACTAACGTTGTTGGGAGACCTTAAGCTCTCTCTTATGGCCGTGGAGGCGGCGGGTATGTTCTTCTTGTCGGCTGGGAAGACGGGTTGGGTTTTCCAGGGACTCATGGCGGCGATAAGCCACGCCAGGTACTTTTCGTTATCGGTCGTCAGGAGCTTGGAAATGCATGGGTGCGAAGGGAGGTGACCGAGGAGTGGGTAGCGCACTATGTCTGCGGCCATCTTCATGTCTTGCACAGGGAGGGTGGGGGCGTCTTGCATCGGTGGGACGAATATTTCGTTGTAGAGGCCCAGTTCGTGGATTAGGCTTAGGGCGGCATGGGGGTTGCGGCCTTTGAGCATTTTTTCGATCTCCCTGCCGACGCGCTCGCGGGAGATTTTAGTTTTGAGGGCGAACTGGAAAACAACGGGGGGGGGGTTAGTTGGTGTGAGTGATAATCTGTGTCTAGGGGAGGAGGGGTTGCGTACCTTGATTTCCGGGAGCGCCATGGCGGCCTTGGCTTCGGAAACTATGGTAAAATCGAGGCGTGAAGCAAAGCGGATTAGGCGGAGGACGCGGAGGGGGTCGTCGGCGAAGGTTTCTTTCGGGGGCAGTGGGGTGCGGATTATGCGGGCGTCCATGTCCTGCAGGCCAAGGCCTGTGAAGTCCTCCACTAGCTCAGTATGTAGGTTGTAAAAGAGAGCGTTGATTGTGCAGTCGCGGCGGAAGGCATCTTCTTTTGGGGTTCCGAATTCCTAAGGCCCAAGATCAATATCCCCCATGCAAGCAGCTGAAGGTAAAGCGGAACAAACCATTTGCGGAATTCGACTATCTCCAGAATACGTCTCACTCCTCAGATTGACAAAGTCAATATCCAATCCTAGAATCTTCGTAGTAGCAGTCTCCAGATGCTTGGACTTCTCGGGATTGCTCTCGATCTTATTTACACTGCGCGGTTTAAATCCGTACTTCTCCATATTTGCGCTGATGTACTCAGACAGTCGAGTTGCGAAATTGTACCCACTCATTTTGTTTATCCCCACGTCGATATCTACGCTTCGGGTACCTAGGAGCCTGTCGCGGACCCAGCCACCGGTGAAACGTAAAACTAGACGGTCGTCCTCAGGCTTGTGTTTGTAGATTTCTTGGGCGGCGTCGACGAGGAGTTTGCGTAGGGTGGCTTCCTCAGACGAGAGGGTAAGAGCACGCGGGGCAGTGGGAATAGTGGAAGTTGCCATTGTGCTGTATTTATTTGAAGGGTTGGTTTGGGGAGAGGATGTGGTAGTGGTGGTGGTGTTTGGGGTGGGTCGTCTGCGTTTCTGGTTGGGTTTGTTTTCTGGGGATGGAGGGGAAGTGCGGGCCCCAGCTATCAATCCTCGTGGAGAGAAATATCTCGGAGAAAGTAAGAATTGTGGCCTTAGGAGTGGAGGAAGTCTGAGTTTGGCTTGACTCATTATTCGGTGAGTCGTCGGAGGCTCCTCTTGGTTTGGAAATTTTATACGGTGCTGCTACCCGGGTTTCATTGCCTTCCGGTTGTATATCAAAAGAGAACTGGGAGAGTGGGAGACTCGGCGGTTTGTGGGGGGTAAGGTTTGATAGAGCCGGGCCATGGGTAAAGGTAGGTTATGCGTAGTGGGGTATTTTCGGAGGTATGGGGGTTTGTACCCTTGGAAATTTCTGTTGGGAGATGGCTTGGCAGGCAGTGGTTTCTGTATAAAAACCCGCTCTCGTGCATGTTTAGCTAGGAGCATGTTTAAGCTAGGAGCAAAGCCACTACGCTTGGAGGAACACTTTCAAGCATTGAGGGGGAGACAAGCCACAGTGGCCCTCTTCAAAGGCAATTTGGAAAGCGGCTCTTTTCTACTGGTGTCGTGGTTGGCTTCAGTTGCCACAACTCCGAAATACTCGCAGGCATGGAAAGACTAGCAGGGCGAAGTGCAAAGAGTGTCTTATGGCTTAATATAACTTTGTGGCTTAGGATAGCAAATTTGTCCCTCAATATGACTTTGAGTACAATATCACTTTATAACTTCAAAATTATATCTTTATAGCTGAATAGAATATTCAAAATTACAAAATATGCATTGTGCTTTACATCCATTTTTGTTATCATAATTGTTGCATGATTTCTACAGTTTTAGCCTGAATGGTGTAAGTTTGTTTTTATATATGTATAGTATGCATGGCTTTTATTTGGTAATTTTTTATTCTTTAATTAAGTATTATAGAGACAATATGTTACAGGGTAGCCAATTTAGTACTGCTGTATTGCCTAGGCTGTGTCCTATCGAGAAGGTCAGAGAAAGTGTAAGAAAAGCTTTATTGCAAAAAGGTATGAAAGAATAAAAACTCTTGAATACCACAATAACTAGCATCCCCTCGACCGCCGCTCGATCGTTTCCTCGTTTTGAGCTTACAAGTATTTTTATATATACGAAAGTCTATACCCCGTATCTGGTTACTTACATATCAATATACATATAATAGTAAAACATTAGACACCCTTATCACCCGTAGCGGCCCCTTGACCTCCGCTCGCTCGTTTCCTTGTTTTAAGCTCATAACTCCTCTTTGAAATATATTAGCATTTACAACCCACCTATAGTTTTCACCACTGCAATTATTGGAAAAAGAGCCAATTTTGGACATATTTCCAGTAACATTAGCATCCCCTCGACCTGCGCTCGATCGGTGTCTGCGATTTTATTGTAAAACCATTTTCGAAATCTAATCACTTGTACTACTATTAATCGTATCAATATATATAACTGATTTCAAACCAGAGAAATACTCCCTGTTTTTATTAAAAGTAATGGCCCCTCGACCTCTGCTCGATCGTTTCCTGATTGTAAGCTTTAAAAGTGTTTTGTCGAAACTAATCACTTATACTACAATCATAGAATCTGCATATGAAACTCACTTTACCAGGGAGAAATAGGCATAGGCTTGATTCACAATGGCGACCTACACTCAATCGTTTCCTCATTGTAAGCCTTAAAAGTGTTTTCTCCAAACCAATCACTTATACTACAATCATAGAATCTGCATATGAAACTCACCTTACCAGGGAGAAATAGGCATAGGCTTCATTCACAAGTGCAGCCCCTCGACCTACACTCGATCGTCCTATTCGTAAGTCTTTTAAGCTTGTTTGAAACCTAATTACGTCCACTATCAATAAAACTATATATGCATAAAGGGTAAAGACACTACAACTAAGGGAAGATATTGTAAGTAACATAGTGTCCACTCGACCTATGCTTGCTTGTTTTCTCGTTGTAAGCATTATCTATCGTATTCATAAAATAAGCACTTATAGAAGTATGTGGCCTATTTATGCACACTAGCAATTGCAAAAGTAGTGTTTAAGTCAAAGTAGCATGAATAGGCATATCCCTATGACCTATGCTTAATCAGTCTCTTCTTACAAATCTTAGCAGCCCTTTGAATTCAAATATAATTTGTACCCCTCTCATAGGTGTTTTCATATTGATAGTATCTATATGATACTGGTGAATCTGTTACATACAGAAACTAAAATGCCCTGATGCCACCTATGGTGTCTGAATTTGGGAAGTTTAAAAGCATTATTGGCCTTGGAAAAGAATTCTTAGTTATCAAACAAGGGGAGTTTTGTGGAAGGTCCTTAATAGAGACTAAGAATCTGATACATAGGATCCCCAATGCTCCTACCAGGGGGTAAACTGCAAGTACTAAAATAATATATTCCTTCAAGCCTTACACAGAATAGGAGACCAGATATGTCTGATATTCAGTAGATATGATAAAGAGGCACGAATGTTGCAATTATCAAAAGTATTATAGCACAGTACAGTATCCTCAGAAATGCTTTAAAGACAATTATTATACCTAGCAGATATTCCTCGATAGGATCATAGATATTATTTTTGTATATGAGCAAGGTTTAAATTGGATTTTCAGGTAGTGCTTTATGTAACAATACCATCAGAGATATACTACTATGGAAGAAAATTTTCACTTGCCAAAATTACTTTTGTAGGCCTTTACACTTAGGCCAAGCAAAAGAAGAAAAACCATATCACATCTACTGTTTTCCAAATAGTAATAGAGCTGAGAATTACAAATTTCATATTGGAACCTTAAATGATAGACTTGATGAAAATATATTTGCTATAGGTTCTATGCTATAGGCAAAAAAGAGAAAAAGCTTGCCAGCCAAGGGCAGAGCCCAGGATCAATAGGTAAGATAGGTAGAAATATGGAAGGGTACAAGAGACAGAGAAAGAGAAAACCAGAAGAGAAAACTATAAAAAGTAACTTGGACAAAGCCAGGAGAGGGAAACTAAAGCAAGCAAGAAACTGCAAAGAGGAAAGATTAGCATAATGAGGAATTTGAGGAAGATAAGGAACATACAGGAGAGGAGAAGAGTGCAGGAGAGGAGAGTAACAGAGTGAGGAGAGTTTTAGAGGAGTTTCACAAGGTGGAACTAAAGGGAAAAATTAGAGTTAGGATTATCCAACTAACTGCAAAAGGGAGAGAAGATAGTGATCAAACTCACAGGAGGAAGATCAAAGGAGAACCTCAGGATAAACTATATTATCAGTCTGGCTAGGGGAACGCACAGGGGTTAGGAGTATCAGCCCGTCCAGCGATGTGACCCAAGACAAGGCCACATATAGTTGCCTATGAGTGAAGGCAGGGGTGTGTAAATCGACACCAACCTGGTCAAGAGACTGGCCCTGAGACTTGTTCACAGTCATGGCAAAGCATAGACGGACTGGAATCTGAGTACGCTGTAGGATGAAGGGGATATCCTCTTCTGTGGTGGTAAGCTTGATCCGCGGAAGGAGGCAAATCTTGCTATCGAACTTTCCACCAAGAATGGCAACCTGTAAACAGTTGTGGCTGATCCCCACCACCCTCATCCTGGTGCCATTGCATAAGCCCTCTCTAGGACTCAGATTACGCAGTAGAATAACTGGAGCACCAATCTTGAGTCTTAGGCAGGAAGGAGGAATACATGCCAAGTTTATACTCTGCAGGTATTCCATAGCATAGGGTTCGGCTGCACCAGCATTCTCAGTAACATCAACATGGTTGGCAGTATCAAAGCGTTTCTCCACACCAGGCATTCTCTCCACCAGTACATCGTTGAAGTCCGACACCGTATTATTGCGGAAGGCGAGGATCGCAGGACCTACAAGGGCTTGGTGAGTATTGACTGCTTCATTCAACAATGACTGTGGATACAATTGATCACAGAGTTGATCAACTGTAGAGACGCGGCGGATCCACGGAGGCAATTGAATACTGCCATGCAGGGTAGGTTGGTTAACCAGATTATGCAGAAAGGTGAGAAAGGTCCTATTGGCATCACTGGCAGTGACTCGGATACTTGTTTTGAGTTTAAGAACCCTCAAGTGGGGCCAGATCGAGCCATGTTGGATGCAGGAAGCACTGTGGCCTGCCTAGTACCCCTGCGTATCACTGGAAAGATCTGGGCAAAGTCACCACCAAGTACAGTAGGTATCCCACCAAATACTGCTTGGTTACCGGCATTGCAGATGTCATTCAAGGTTCGGTTAACCGCTTCGAAGTCGGCCTTATTCTGCATTGTAACCTCATCCCAAATGATGAGACAGGTTTTGCGAATCAACTCTGCATATTGTGAGTTGTGCCTGATGTTGCATACAGCATGCATGTCATTCGACAGCGGGATCTTGAACCTTGAATGTGCTGTCCTCCCCCCTGGCAGAAGCTGTGCCGCTATCCAGGAGGACGCGACGCACAGTACTATCTTGCCATGGGATCGGAAATAGTTGCACGGTCAGTTGTAGAGGAAGGTCTTCCCAGTACCAGTGGGTCCATAAAGGAAGAAGGCGATCTCCTGGTGATGCTGCTGCCATCAGCAAAAGTCAGCTTTTTCCCCCTATCCCTCATGAGGCATGTGAGGGATGGGGGTCCAAATTATAAAACTTAAGTTGTTGTATCTTGTATCCATGACCCCACAACTCCTGATAGCTCCGGCGTTTTGCAGTATTTTCTTTTTACACACTCTTTTCGTTGCCATCCGGCTTACTCAGGACGTTGACCGTCCCTTTTGAGCTGTTGCACGGTCCAATCATGCTTTGACTCATCCACCCTAGTTTATCCCGCCCTACCTCCCTCCCCCTGGATTGTTCTGTTATGGACACTTGCCC
Organism: Tuber calosporum; assembly: GCA_003316355.1. Taxonomy (NCBI): domain Eukaryota; kingdom Fungi; phylum Ascomycota; class Pezizomycetes; order Pezizales; family Tuberaceae; genus Tuber; species Tuber calosporum. The sequence goes on along the minus strand of QFET01009059.1, from coordinate 530 downwards.
CACGACTCAATCATGCCTCCCTAGAGCCTAAATGCACTCCCTCCAGCGTTGATTCACACATCCCTATTACGACCAGCTATACACAAACCCTTTGTGCCTTTGAACGTCTCAAACTCACCTCCTCTTGTTGTCTTCTTGCTCCTTGCTACCCTCGCTTATTTCTCCCCTTCCCTTTACCATTACACCTAGACCTAATTCCACACCACCACTTCTCCTCGCGTATTCAATACTTACGTGGACGATTCTCGTCCTTTTCCCGCTGTCGCTTGTCTCTTCATCTATAATGCTTGCTGTCGCGTCCATCCCTCTACTTCTCAACTCTGCCCTATGACTGCCCGACCCACGGTATTATGATAACACTATCCGGTTCCTAAATTTCTTTCTTTGTCGCAGCACTATTGCCTTGTCGCATTCCTTCACTCTCTCGCCGTACTCGTACTTTCTTCACGGCTCTTAGGGTCCTTTGCCCGCCTCTACGCGACCTTCACTGAGCTTTAGTTTTTCCAATTGGGTTGTAGTCTAACTTTAAG
>QFET01009057.1:0-16909 GCA_003316355.1 Tuber calosporum | reverse complement strand
GGCACAAAGTAGGAAGACATTCCTGTGGGCATATAGCCCGGCACCGAGGGTGGAAAGGGATCCCCTCAGAAGAGGAACCTAAAGAAGCGAGGCCAGCTTGTGGCAGGGCCCAGTGCTGAGTCCAGAGGACGGAGTGTCAGCCTGGGGGTGGTAGTAAGGTACCAGCTTAGGGGGGGCAGTAAGGTGCCAGCTAGGTGAGCAGTAGGGTGCCAGCCGAACAACCGTCAGGAGGTGAGGATGGAGGAGGGGTAGACCCAAGGACCAACGGAACCGTGTACGTGGCCATCTAGGCAGTTCTCATCAAAGTGAGAGTGGAGGAATCGACCATAAGTGTGCCAAAGCAACTGTAGGCCTGTAGAATGTTTCCTCCTACTGCAACCCTGTCTCCCAGCCGTATAGGGAGGTCAGAGGGAATTCCCGACCGTGCAAATGTTAAGCGAGGCAGAGCATAAAGCTAAGCGAGGCAAAAACAAAAGCGGGGAAAGGATAGGAACCATCAGTAAAGATGGCAGAAGGGGAGAGAGGAGACTCAAAAGGGTAGACCCTAAAGAGCACGGAGAGGAGGGAATCATTAAGACAAATCCCCACCGACTGGCATGGCCAAAGGGTGAGGATGAGTCGAAACGAAAGTGGTGATGATTTCTCGTGGTGTTGAGATTTCAATCGCCGGGTGTGTAGAGGAGACGGAGGTTGAGGAATTGTAATAATAACTTATCATAGATATATTTGATGTCAAGCAAGTGGCTCATATCTTTTTTTTCACATAACAGGTCAGTCATTTTACTTGCTTTTACAACTCATTCAAGTAGATTACATTTCTCAAAATGATTTCCAAATCAACAGGTTATTGTGATTGTTCAATTAGCAACAACTATGTACTTCTTAGGTTCCGTTGGAATATCAACTGTATTGGGCGCAGTACAATCGGGTATTGCTGAAGGAAAGGCAAGGAACAGCTTCACTATATCGAACTCAATGCATAGAGGCCTTAGTTCAACTATTACCAAGCTTTGTTAAATGGCTGATACCATGAAGTAGATATTATCAGAGGATGCGAACTGAGATTGAGGAATAAACTAGGTTTCCAGGGTGTTTAGGAATCCTTGATGGAACCGATATGTTACCCTTATGGGAAATGGTACAAATGATATGATGTGATAGTATATAGAACTGAGAGGATACTATAGAACTACAACCCATGCTGGCAAGAAGTAGTGTCTAAAGCAGAGATGCTCAGCCTTAATGAAAGATCCAGACTCCAAAAAGGTGTACTAGGACTCATGATAATCCGAATGCAGATGCACCTGAGTACATATATGCAGGAAAGACAGCGATTCAGACTGATCAACTGGTATTCCGTAAGATGTTGGCAAATGAGCTACATCAACTTGAACTTAGTTCATTTGGCAAATGAAGCGAAGGCTATCGACTGGTGGAGTTCTAGACACCCTAAAAATAATAGATAGTTCGAGGGATCATTTGACTAAGTTGGCATACATCATGATGGTCAAAGAGAGTTTCCACTTTCTATGACCGTAGCATAGGTGTCTAAGGATACTTCATATAGATTGCTAACATAAGTACATGGAAAAAGTATATAAATAGCTAGTTGTCCCATATAGTTAAGGGATTATCAAGCAACAGAGAAGAGACCTTAACAATATATTCAGTTATTAGTTATTCAATTAGTAAATTTACAAGCTTTTAAGAAAGAAAAACATTACATCATATCATTATTCTTAACTGAGTTTTCCTGACAATTACCGACACTCTTGATACAAGCACACCCTAGGCAATTCATCAATACCGAATTGGCTATACTGTAACATAATATAACTTTACAATATTGGCCATCCTATCACTGTGAAACTGATTTCAATAGGAAAAAAATATATGGAGTTAATATTAAGGCGATTTTTTGACGAACAGTAACACTTTACCTTTGTTTCCAGTGATTGTCCCTTCCAACTTGGTTATGACTTCCTAACTAGGTTATTTTTCCCTTATTTCACTTATCACTACCTACTCATATCTTCTACCTATTTGGGTATAGCTATCCTCCTGCTATACCTACTGAGTTTGCATGATATTAGTAATCTCTTATTCCTCCTTGTTTGGATTCCATTAGTTGTTTTATTAGTTCCATCGTGTCACTTATAATCCTCTGTTTTCAGAGTATGGTTACCTTTTCTTGCTGCCTCTGTTGGCATGTTTGTTGGGCATGATGTTTATGCTTTTGGTAAGTATTCTTAGGTACAATCTGTTGTATTTGAAGAACCTGCAATCCCTTAATGATTCAGACTTTGAAGTCTCACAGGACTATCATCTTTAATACTATAAGTTGAATAGTTACCCTGTTAGTTCCATACCTTTTACCTTGACTATTGAAGACCTATCCATCAACACTTCTCCCCCTATCCTAATAGCATTGATAGAGCCCCTCTGGGATTTTCAAGATACTAGGACATAGGTTACAGATTGCAATGGTAAATACTTATAGCACGAAAGGCATTTTTGATATTATGCTTAGTTTAAGCTTGCTTTCAGGCAGTATGGTAGAATCCGCAGAAGGTTCCTTTAAAGAATCTGCAATGTGAGTTGTGAACATAAATATATACAGACTTTCCATAGAAATGCTGTAAAGGACCAAATAATCCAACATCAAGAGGTTGCAATAGGTGAGTAAAGTGTTGAGTAAGGGAAATTAAATTAATATTATTTTCAACTGCATATTTAGAAAATTCAAGGGAAATATGACAGGGATATCTAGTGATATTCAGTTGATGAGGTCATCCTCCTGTTCACTCCTTTGTGGAGACATCAAAGTGATCAATAGGCCATTGCAGGCCTAAAGAGCTACCAGTTCGGCCTTTTGAACCAAGCCAAACTTTGGCCAATAGGTTATGGTTGACACCATGTCAACCAGTATGGTTCGATTTCGCTTTATAAACAACAAATTGAAGAATAATAAAATAAATCTGATCAAACATACTCTAGGACAGTGAACAATTCCCGACACCCATGTTTTGTCCCTAATGGATTGTGTCGATAAGATCTGCAAACAACCCGTGGCTGTGCTGCAAAGCCTAATATTAAACTTTGATTTTCGATATCATAGATATCTTGAGGTTGGACTTTACTTTTTTCGTAATATGCCTTCTGGCTTCTGAAAGAAATAAATCACAGATAATGGACAGGTTACAGGCATGCACTCGGTATTGATCTAACTGTCCTTCGTACTAGGCTGCAAGAGCAAGGTGTCTATTTCGAAAACGAGTCATCCATCCCTCTCCTATGATTCCTGTCTGGCTTTCTTTTCCCTTCTTTTCCACTCTCAGGCTCCTCTATGCCAAGAGCTCAACCATACCTCACACAAGATCAATTTTGAGTCGAAAATCAGAATCATCCATATCTTGACACCATTTTACCAGTACCTTTTCAGTTCCAGGAGGCATTTTCTGCTGGTGCTCATCTGCTCGTTGCCTATTCGATTTCTTCCCACTAGCTCAATCACACAGTACACTTCCTGCAACACCAAACTCCAGTGCAAGGTTGGCGGTGAGTCTCTACTCTCATGAGCAGCAAGCGTCTTTTGACTGCGATCCTCGTTTTCCTTATCCACCTTTGTTTTTTGTATTGCTTGAACTTTTCCCATTGTTGATATTCTTGTTGCTTACAGATCGTCTTTCTATTGACTTGTTCCTGAGATATTCCTCTTCATTGACACAGTGCCCCCCTCTTCGCATTGAAAAAGCAATGTCCGACTAGCGTGTCTTGTCCGACTTCTGGATGTCTTACTTCAAGTACTCCCACAGGATCTTTCAGATATCGAAGGATTTGAAAATAAAAAAACAATCTGTCCCATTTGTTGCTTTTCTTGCACTTGCAGCATAAATAACCATCCCTATTTTTTCTCTTTCCTTTTTTCCCTTTTTCTTATGTGTGTCCCATTCCGCCCTGCGTTCGGGACGTGCAAGGCTGCTATGGGAGGTGTTTTCATGGTTGGTTTGGGTCACCGGTGATAGCAAGGAACTTGGGAAATTCCTCTATCGCTGTAAGAGAAGGAAAGATTCTCGTCCATTTCTTTAGTATCATATCTGTCATTTGCCGTACCTTTTTGGTTTAGGGGTGCATATTGCTTATTGGTTGATTTATCGACTATACAAGCGTTTATTAACTGGAGGGATACAAAAAAGGCTGAGATGAGGATTCGGAAGGCTTGGGTAATATTTGGAGTGCAAGAAAGTTGAGATTGGTACAGTGTTAGTGTATGTAAACCCCCATTCACGTGGACGAAACACCATTCGGATGGGCTGGAAGGGTCGGCACGAGGGGAATTGCAAAGATACAGTACTGTCAGAGCGGAGCTGTGCGAATTCCGACACGTCAGTTGATTATAGCCGAACATCACTCGCGAGGGATACCGAGAAAGCCCGTGAGCGAGTTGTAAACTTACTACGGTATCGGGACAGACGATGTTGCTTCCAATACTTGTACTATACGACTTCTCGCGGCCCGTTAAGAACTGGGATGGGAGGTTGTCTGGTGTTATTCCAACCCCGACAGACACTACCGGGATAACAGAGATTTTCTACTAGGGTATACATTTTCTGGAATCGCCGCGAGGAAATTGTAAAGGCCCCCCCCAGTGGATCAAGAGGTACCCGCCGAGCGCTTCTCGAGAGAGTCCGAGGAGGAGGCTTGAACGGTGCTTTGGAAGGGTCCGCTTGTCTTTGATACTCCGGGTTCACGGTGCTTCCCTCCTTTAGCCATATACAGGGTGATACCTGACCTCCATATAATCCCTATTTTAATAATACACGGTGGTATACTGGCTATATGATAACCAGCAAAAGATGGAATATCGGAAACATCACCCCCCAAACACCCGTGTTTCTCCACGCCTTCCTCCCTATATCGTCTTTTCTTATCACTCTCTGGCTTCTATGACTGCTTGCGGAGTACAGCCCATCACTCCCCGGCCGCCCCGGTCACCTATCTTTCCCTCTATCATCCATCTACCGCACCTGTATTTTAGTGTACCCTAAGAAGCCTTTCCCAATATCTAATAATCAATTTTTTTTCTTTTAAGCTTTCATTAGTGATCTGTCAACGACAGCATTCCTTTTTGCAAAGATATTTCCCCACCCCCGGAGTCCGAGCACATTGCACCCTCATACCGTCGGTGGAGTCCTCGGGCATCGTTCCCATATTTAGTTATGCGCCATGACGTGAGTGCCAACGGTGACGATGGAAACTTGCCTATGTATTCGGAAGTTGTCGAGTGTGAGATGTTACCCGTAGGGCATCTACCAATGGGAATACTATACCGAGGGTTGAGATGTAAGTTAACACTCAGGATATAGTATGAAGGCTGGGCTATCGAAAGGAAGAAACGGGCGTTTTGGGAAATACAAAGTGATGAAAACGCATGCAGCCCTCCTCGATCATTTACAGTAACCAGAAACCCGCCTCCTCAGCACCCCCAGTCAGCGGTGTAATGGCCTCTACTAGGGAACGCCACGGTGTAGATAATCTAGCATCTGATCTGGGTACTATAGTAAATTCTCGCCTGGTGGTTTCTCAGTCGCTCGGGACTGACTGGCCACGTAAAACTTACTAGCGAGTGATGATCTGTGAAGCCATATGATGTTCCCGTCTGTTGAATGATATTATCAAACTGATATAATAAGTAAAGGGCAAACTCTGCAATAACCTAAAATCCACGAAGGGGCGAATATACACCTTGATTCTTCTCATTAGACATAGTGGCCACTTCAATCCTCATGACATCCTTGTCCTCTTGTTAGAGACCAGGAACCCCCCCCCATCCTAGCATTTTCCTTCAACCAGACTTTACAAACCACTTTCTGTAGATCACGTCACCTACCCCCCTCCGATTCTTCCTCTACTATCCTACGATATTTGCATGAAAATTACCCAAAACCGAAATTACAAATGGATGCGAGAGGGTAACCCCCGACACCTCTGGAGAAGCACTGGCTAAGGAAGTATCATACAGGATCCGCCGTGACTCCTAAAGGAAATCAAGACTAGAATGAGGCGGAGATGAAGAAGAAGAAGGTGAAAAAAGTGACACGTTGACTGAATATTAGTACAGTATAGGGAATTCACACGACAATGTTAAATGTTTGATATGAATGCTGTTACCATCCACCAGAACCCCCGCGAGATCACTCCCCCTTCCGATTCCAGGGCGGGGATAAGTAAGTCACGACGGAATCACCGAGGAATAACTGATTCTCTGGTTGCTTCTTTTGAACAACCTTTACACAGCGCGCCAAGTCAATATCCTGATTTTCAAGTTTTACGGGAGGGCGAGTGGTATCGATTGGGAGACTGCGTGATCATAGCTTAGACTGTATTGAAGGCCTCGTTATGGTGATGGTCGGGTCTGCTGTGTGATTAGGGGTATCTGTAACCCTTCGACCCGGGAGTCCTCGGGACTACTCGTAGTGGGTGAAGCAATTCTTGACAGCACATGAAGAGATTAGTCCTGGCCAATTCCACGATTGGGGCGCTCTATCTAGTTGACAAGACGAGTTTCTAGCAAGGTCGGAAAGTTACCGGAATTGATTTCGATATTCCGGAAGTTTGAGTGGTATGATAATTTGTAGTATCTGTGATGTAGTATCTGTGAAAGCAACCCCTGTATGTAATCCCTATGACAGACCACCTAAGCACCGTGCCGATCCGGTGATGAGTCCCAAAGCGCTGCACGGGGTTGAGTATCAGTCACTATGGTTGTGAAGTTTCCGGGATGTAGTAGTGTCCGTTGGTCTCCACTACCATCTCTTGATCACAGGCTCGTGCTAGCTGTTTTCCAGATATTGGTCTGGCGGTTTTTCTGTTGTAGTTACTATCTTGTAAGCTCGTGGAAGATTAATCTGATCCATTGGGATTAGGGGGAGGTTACTTAGTTCCGGTAGGTAGGTAGGTGGGTAGGTAGGTAGATTGTCTTGGTGCTGTTGGTTTAATACCAGTATCAAATTAAGTTATGGTTTGAAATAGTCAGGAAGAGTCCAGATTGTGTGTGGTTCTTGTGGTAAATGGTCAAGTGAGGGAATTTTGTAGACGGATTGTAAAGGGAACTTTTGTTTCGAAGTATAATACAGTACGGTAGTCTAGTGCCAGAACTGGTAAAAGTTCAAGTGTCATACTCAGGTGTGTCTGTAAAAATCGGAAAGATCAATACCCTTGTCAGGCAAGATTAGCGAGAAGAAAAAAAAAAAATTTTGAAGGCTTACAAGAGCGATCGGAGGCTGAAGAATCTGGAGTATGCCAGGAAATAAAAGAGTGCGGAAAGGGGAGCAACATCCAGTGGAACTGACAACAGAATAGAGACAAAGTGGCTACCGACAAGTGATGAAATTCCTAGGATGTCTGGAAGTCGATGACATCATTATAGGAATAAAATTAAAACTTGATTTTTGATTTCCTCATAATACTGTATTATGTGGGTAGACTACATGTCAAGTAGTATAAGTATATAAGTATTATATATACCCGAGAAGTGAGGAGGGGGAGAGTATACAGGCAAGGTCTTGAGTTCATTTTAAATCCAAATTCAAAGGTTATTCCTAATTGTTATCTTGACGTTTAAATTCTCGTTTGAAATGCGTATCGGTTTGCTGGCCTTCGTTGTGTGAATTTGTATGTAAGTTAGACCTCATTGTAAGATATGATGTGCAATTGCTTGGCCTTCCAGACTGATGGTGCTATCACTGCTAATAATGTTACCGCTGTTGGTAGTACTGAAGAAGATGAGCAATATACTAGAATTATTCAATTAAGTTACTTCTTATAATACATTTGAGACTATATGTGAACTTCAGGTATATGAAGTAGGATCTGTTCACAGTTCCATCTAACTATTGGCATCTCTATTGGTTTCTTCTATCGGATTGGCCACAGCAGTGATATTAGTAGACGGAATATATGATTTACATATTCTCATCATATAGTGACAACTGATGACATTCATAAATAGCTTATTATTACTCCTACTCTAAGTACAGAAAATTATTGTTGTCTATTGTAATAAGTAGTACCCTATATGAACAGTATATAGGAGGGTAGACCTGTAGATCTGCTAGTACTTGGTCTCATAGAGAGGCTTATAAATTGTGAAGGCAAAAGGTGCTTTCCAGTGTAGTTATATAGTAAATGTGAAGAGAAGCAGAAGAATCACTATTCAAGCAAACACATTCGTTAGCTAGGCACCAGTCAGAAGCCTGAGACTTCCTGCTAGTTTGGACATACTGTGGGCACCATGTAAGAAGATGGTTCCTAATGTCGCAACTGCACCATACACTCCGGAAGTAACCAATAGTAGAAAAATATAAAGGTATTAGAATCAAATGGGAAAACTTAATATTGTTAAGCCCAAAAGCCCCACTGAATTCAAGTTCTTAAGTGGATAGTTGATTATCAGGATTGAGTCCTGCTAGCTCTTATTTAAGTAGAATGATAAAAAGCCAATGACACCCATGACTACTCTGACTGTCATGAGCACCCTACTCCACTCAGAGCTATCCAGCACATCACTTCCTCAGAATTACCTACAAAAGGAGGTAGATGGTATGGGTAGTATTAAGTGCATCAATCAAAAGTGTTTTTTTGCTATAACAGGTATTGGTTACTATGATGAAAGCTAGCAATGCTGGCAACTAAATCTCAGAGTGATTATTCGTTTCTGGAGCCGGGGGAGATGGCTGACTACTGCACGGTACAAGCACCGGGACGAAATCATCCAAGTTCAATACCGTACTCGAGCGCTTTCCCAGAAACCAGAAACCAATGGAACCTTACCACAACTAGTCCTGTCTCGCGTATCAAAACTTCAGGGTGGGGGCCAGGTGAAAACATTCAGGAGCGTCAATTTAATGGCTTTGCGTAAGAGATTCTTCACTACCCAATCCATCCATTAATGCACTTGGATGTCGGCCAGTTCAAGTTATCACCTGTGCACCATGTTTCCTATCACATCTGGCGAGCTCGTGGAAAAGTCCGGATGCCGGTTTACATGAGTTGTGTACTCTGGAGTCGCGGTAAATCTAGGTTAGCTGCAAGAATTCGATAAAACTTACATAAGTTACTCAGGTATTAAGAATCGTGACACTATCAGAACACAAGCTACTTCCTAGAGTTCATCAAGAAATCACTCCAGCGCTCCCTTCCCAATCTTCAAGGGGACTCGGGGGGAAAGTTGGCAGGCTTCTTAGGACGAAAAGGGGATTAGGTAGCGCTTGTGCGACGTCGAATACCTCTCGTGGCCGACTTGGCTTGCCTGAAAGGAATTCTGATTATCAACTTCTCCAACACCACCCTACACAACAAACGATCTAGGCAACATGGGTGATGGGGGTTCAGAGAGCTCATTATATCTGCAGCTACCGCAGCTACCTCACCTTAAATACCATACTCGAGTTCGACCATGCCCGATAACAAAACTTATATCCTGCAGTGGTCGTAGTCACCAGAAGCCTCAGAGCGGGCATCGGGATGTGCGCAGCCTTCGACCCGATAGCGTGAGAAACCCGTTTTAGAAACAAGAGAGCTTTGGAATATGGTACTGTAGGCTAATGGCGAAACTAGCTCTTTCCCAACAGTGCTTTTCAAAGTGGAGGCCCAGGTGGGATATCCCGGTCTCTGGATGCTTCAAGTGGGTATGTCTCACTTGCAAGGCGACTACACCCCACCTCCCTCGTGACCCGCACCTTGTGCGCCCAAGCTGTAACCCTCAGACAAGTACTTGTACGACAGTCTCGGTAGCACAGGTTTTAATGGGTCATCGGTGGATGAGGGACAGGGTCCGGTAGCATTGTTGCAGGTATTTTTCTGTTACACTACTTTGACGAAGTCACTTTTTGCTTGTAGAAACCCTCGTTCGTCACCCGCCAGTATTCATGCCCCCTGTTGGAGGCTGTAGTTGGCTAAATACACCAGGCTTTTGAAGGCACAAAGAACCTTTTTGGTGGCATAAGTGTACCACGCCTGAAACTCCCCCAAACGACGAGATTAGCTTTTGCTTAGGGAAAACAAGATTTCATAATATTGCGCATTAGGCGAATCGCGCGGGGATCATCAAACCAATCTTCTTCGCACTTTACGAGAATTCGTTCGGGATTCCCCTAAGTGACAGACTCCTTCAACCAGGGAGACCGACCTCGTGTCCGGGATGAGGTTGAGAAATACCTCCTCAATTTGGGATGGTTTATCTGTCAATTCGGCTGGATACGATAGCAGGGAATACCTGATGATGAAGCCGGGAAAGGACACTGGCAGCCAGAGCAGGCGCAATAACCACCCTAGAGACAAGGTAGTGAGTGCCATTCCGGAAAGACACCAGGGATGTACTGTACGAGTACTATACTCGCGCGGTCGGATTGAGGTTGGGCATGTGGTTGGCGATCTTAGATCCATGAGCCAACGAGATGCCAAGGACATTGGGAATCTTGTCATCTGATTGGCCAACTGTAACTCGGCGGCGCCGGTACGAGTACTGCACTCGTAGATTGAAGCTGCCTAGCTCTCCACGATTCTTGTTTCGCTCAACATCGGGGCGATTCTACACCGTAGGAGACGACGATCGCTTGAAGAAGGGAAAAGCTCAACAACGTGGTAAAGGGCCTGGGTGCTGGTGACGCATACACGGTGCTCGGGAGAGTGCTCGTAGAGGCGTCGAAGGGGGCTCACTTGACTCATAGCAATGCAGGAAGCTCTTATGCCGGTATCTCATTCAAAGCGGCAGTTACGGCCGAATGGGGTTGTCACGCTCTGGCAGAAAATGGACCCCGATATATGGGTACAGACTCTAGAAGACATCCCCAATGCCCCTTCCATACGAACATCAAGGACTTTGTGGTTTCCCATACCGAGTCAAATCCTAGCAGTCTACATGTAGTTGGCCCAGAGCCGCAATTGCCCCACAACCAGAGTCTTTCATAAAGTCTCCTGCTGGCTTGCTCCCCCGGATTGGCCACAATTGATTCATCCATTGTGGCGGTGCATTTCACTGTCCACACAAACCCCGCACTTCCCCAGAATCTTCCATTCGGTGGTTGCCGAGGTTGTCTTGGCCTACGATTCCTCAATTCTCAATGCGGCAAGGCGTCTTTCGCAGATCTCTCGCCCTCCTCCGTCCATAGCCCCCCCTTTCTCGAAGACGCTTCTCCTTACTGGGGAACACATGCTACGAGGGAACGCACACTAGGCACTTACACCGGGGCATGCCATCGCACAAAGCAAGCAGCTAGATCTAGCGTTTCGATAGGGAAGGTAGTCCAAAGGATTTACAGGGCCACCCGGCGCAACACTCCCCGGGGCGATGGAGGTAATGGTTGCTTTATTGGAGCTCAAGGAATAAGGTCTCGGCGCAAGTGACATGAGAGGTAGAACAGTGTTAATGTGCCTTGCCAAGAGTGAGCATGAAAGAGTTGTGAAATTTCCATCACATGGCACGGTGTTGGCCCCAACACATAGGATACCGGGTATAGCCATGAGGCTATCATACGTTGTTGGCACGGAGAGTTGTGAAGTTGGTGTTGGGTCGGGGAGGTGTTAGCCGCGATTCGTGCAGGAACCGCCCTGATTGGTTACCAGATGGTTATAACGGAACTATCGTACGAAAATGCTATTGGGACGGGGAAATGCCAATTCCGGTAGGCCAGGAGAATCTGATGAGAGCGCTACTCTTGTAGCCTTCTGGGAACCCGTGAGCGAGTGCTGTTGGGATGGGGCAACATCAATCTCAACACTACAGGTATAAGCTTGGATTAGTGATAACAGACAATTGGGCGCAACAACACTCTTGTACAATAGGCTGCCGAGAATTAGTATGACTTACCGAGATGCTATTGGGGCGGAACGGTTCTAATCTAGAGGCTATAGATCTGCCGGTAAGCGGTGAAACCGCTCCCCACAGTTTTACAGAATCTGTGAGAGGGGGTTGGAAAGTTGCTCGTGGAACTGAAGGACACTGTTGTTAGCTCGACTTGCCTTCGGGCGTTAGCCAAGCGCTTCTTAGCCGAGTCATCTGAGCCGCTCGAGCCACACTTCAAAAGGGCACGCTTGTCGTGGAACTCTTGGCCCCTGTTACGAGTACGAGTATCACGAGTATGGTGAGCCACAATCTTGGCACGGGTATTGCTGATTTTGTCCCTTCTACTTCCCCCTTTGTATATTCTCCTCTTAGTTTGTTCCCCTTATTTATTTATTTCAGTCTTTATTCATGTAAGTCATCTTTTTCTATCTTCTCTCTTACATTGCTGTGACTAATATTCTAATCTTAGGACGGTTGGATATCATTGATATAGTAAGGCATAGAGGAAACCATAGCTGAATTGGTCAATGAGTATTTACAAGGGTGTTTTTCTGTTGAGATCAACCAATCATCAAATTTCCTGAGTTACTGGAGACATACCCTTGGGTACCAAAATAGATATACCAATTGCTGAGGTGTCTTATAAGCATAGTAGGGATGAATTATTCTGTTGAGATTGGGATTTAATTGTCTTGAGTTCCAGAATGTTCTATATCATATAGGCGTCATTTTTTGGATTTCTTTCTTTGAGAAGGATATAGATCTTCATGAATAGGATATCAAAATGCATTTGAGTATGATGAATTCAATAAAGCTAGGGATAAGGTTATGCTAAGAATTAGCATACAAGGAGTACCCCTCCTGGGTTACCTACTTTCAGTTGTGTTTTCATATACATTCCATTAAATGTTATGTCAAAGAACTTTTATCCTGTAAGCCTACAATGTAATTATTGGTATGTTGATTGTTACATCAACTAATAATATCATCAAGTTGTTAGTGAGTTTTAAAACTAGGGTTTGAGGTAGCTTACTAACTCACTTGAATTAGTCTGATATATGATTTGGTCTGTCTTAGGGCCACTGGAGCCTTGCTATAAGTTGTGAGATATATTTGGGTAATTTTCTTATAGTATTTGTACTCCTACACTCTTGTGCTGTAGGTGTTGTGATTGGCTTTACCGAGGTATTAGTGGAAGCCGTTCAGGGCTCCCATCAAACTAGTCAACTTGTATTATAATGATTGAAATGAATCTTCTATGCTAGTGAGATGGAGGTACATTGGAATAAAATCTGTGACTTTGTCCATATATATTATCCTTTTTGTTTATGATTATTAATTCAACTTCTTTTTCTTTGGTTACCTGTTCTCTCTCAGGAACACAATTTTACAATCTGTATTCCTTACAGTCTGAGGTTGAAACTGGACAGAGCTCACATAGTTGTAATCACTTTGATATGAGTGGCAGCTGTCATCATGAAAAATTAAAAAACTTTAACCAAGGTCAACAGATTAGAGGAATGTTGCTTGCCTGCAACCCCTATGTTAAATTGATTACAACAGATTCAGGAGTGTTCCCACATTAATCTTCTCCATATATAACTATACACATTCATCAAGACATTCATCACATTAGCGCGCCATTTCTGCCTCCGAACTAAGTAGGGAAATAGGGTCAAGGTTCGCTGGAAATAATCGCATCAAAAATCGATCCCATCCGCAAAATAGCACTCTTTATCTGCCTTAACTGAGCATTGAGGCGGGGCGAGCGGATCCCGAGTTTCTCCCCCCCCACACTCCCCCCCATCCGTCTACGCTTTCCTTGAGAGAAATTATTTACCCGGATAACTTCCCCCTTTCTCCAAATGCCTTGCGACCCTGCTTCCGCTGCCGTACTACCTCGGGTCGTCCATAATCGGTGGTCCTGATCCACGGTCACAGACAGCCTTGCCTGGGCGAGGCTATCGAACGGCATCTTGCCTGACTTCGACATTCCACAAGGAACCCCCCACCCCCCGGAAACCCCCTACAGAAAGTTCTAATAGTTTCCGTTGGTACCGCAGAAGTTCGGGAAAGTTACTAGTTTCGTTGTGGAGACCTTTTCTTTTCTATCTCCTCCCCTTCTTCTAAAACGTTTGTCTTTGGTATTCTCTTCCAAGAGCGTTTTAGTACTGTGGTAACTCTTTACCACATCTTTTTCTGGCCTTCTAGCGATACAGTAACTGACATGTTCCTTATCTTGATCTCTATTTTTACTTTCGCGCATTATACGATGTGTCGATGTTAATCCTGCAAGTGCATTTCGCCCGTAATGATTTCCTTTACTACGTTGCTCCCACAAATGTTATTCACTCCCTCAGAAGAACCCAAGTTTGCCTCTTTTAATCGTACAGCTCGTGGACTCAGGGCTTTGGTCCCTTCGATTTTACACTGAAAGCGTCCCACTTCACGAGGATGTGAGTCATGATTTACAAGAAATAGAATTGGATTAGCCCTTAATGATAGAGTTTAGGATATATTACGAACTGCAAGTGCAAATATGTCCACGATGCGATGTTTACTGGAGTGATGGAGACCCTATTGGCCCGGTTAAGTTTTGGCCAGCGAAGGGAATGAGTTAATATTCCCTCGTGTAACCTATTCCCCGGCATTTTATGAGCGGTTCGTCTTTCCAGGCTCGTGCCCTCATATCTAAAAGGGAGAAAGGGGTTCCCGTGGACCCTCATCCACTCTTCTACTGACCACCAACTGGCGAACCGTTGCATAAGCACCAGAGCGGCAGAGCCTACTACCGGACCACCTCTTCCTATGGCGATCTGCTCGAGGAGACAAAATCCAAGGCTATCAACGATAACGATTACCCAGGACTTTAAGCCTACCCTAATAGCGGATCCCATATCTCGATACCTGATTGCACTTCGCTTTCTACAATTCCAGATTTTCATCCTGTATAGGGAGTGAGGTTTAGGGGCATCAGGATTTGCACCCTGTGCTACTAATAGCGCGGCGGGGCAGCTTCTGGAGTCCGTTTGGTTCCTCTCACACCCGGTGTTTACTATCCATTCAATCCCCCTTTTTCGCCACATGACGTTGAACACTTGAACAAAGGCTAATTCGCCAGCAACTTGACGAGATAGGACCCTTGACCCCCGGATCCCTATGACCCTATCGGACTGCTGCGGCGTATGAGTGCGACCGTGGTTGGCTGTACCTATTTATATCATACCTGCTCTCCTCATATTCCTTTGGCTCTGGTAAATGGTAGAGCGCGAAAATCGAGGGTAACTTTCAACCGAAGCACCCGAGAAACCCCGTCTTCAGTACCGGATCAATTGCAATTAATTTGACTTCAATTGACGATGGGACGACGGAAATTTTAGTTTTCGGTTAGCGCTATGCTCCCAACAGCATCCCCTCCTGCTTTCTACTTGGGCTTCTATTAGCAAGAAACAAAGATGGGCGCTGCGGCGACTTTTTCAGCCGCCGAGTGAAGTTCCATGCAGACGTCCATCCTTGAGAAGAGTTAGGGCTGCAAAAACGTCACTTACCGCATCCACTCAGTTGCAGCCTCAGAATCTGCTTATCGCCTAATCAGTCGCAGTCTCACCTCTTCTTCTCCAGACCTCGTGAAGCATGAGCCTTGCCCTATTGCATGCAGCAGATTGGCGGTTTATCAAATGGCGGTGACGCAGGACATGTGCTCGAGTAAAGTACCGGTACCACCTTCCGATTTGTCAGGGTTAGGGCTCCCTCCGATTCGCCGAAATAATAATTCTGTTTCAGACTAGCCCTCTCGCCATTTTATCCTGAGGCACCTCACGGTACTAAAGAACCGGTACGGTACAGGCATGCGGTCGTACCTGCCTCCAGTGAGAAGCGTTCATGTTGAACTTTTTTTTTCGTCAAAGCATGCTAACGTGTTATTCCATGACCGACCAACGGGTATTTTTCACGACCATACTTGATTCAATGCATGAGTGAGCCGTGCCAAAGGCCACGGGGGGGAAGAGGGTTGGAGGTGGAGTTCTGAGCAAATGGCAAATGCATGTGTAACATGAAGGTGAATAGCGATTGAAGGTCCTTTTTCATGATTCTACAAAACTGGATCTCTGGACGATTTGCCAAAAGCGTCCAACCCAAGGAAAGGAAGGGAGGGAAAATATAGTGCCAGCGAAACGTTGCAGGGAAGGGGAAGGAAAGGTAGCAAACCTAATGTGAGGTGTGACGGGGGGACGTGTGTCGTAGCCTCGTTTTATCCCCCCCTCCCGACGGGGCAAAAACCGAAAAAGAAGGCTGAGAGTATAAGTATCTGAGCCTCGACCAGACCAGATCAGATAGATTTCCCCCAAGTACTTTCAGAAGAGCTCCTATTATTCTCAATTCACCCAACCGAAAGCCTGCTCGAAAACCTTGCGCGCACAAATACGAAAAAGGAAAGAAGGGAGGAAAGAAAGAAAGAAAGAAAAAACGGTTCAAAATGTATCACGTCGACGACAGAGCAATTGTCCCTGCAAGCTACCGCAACAGCAGAAACCTCCCCGAAAACTACGCATTAGTCCACCAGAGCAAACCACGAACAGGAGTGCGATATGGATCAGGAGGCACATTATACCACAATCAACAACCAACAATGTACCATCGTCAAACAATGTACCAGCGACAGCCTGTAGTATACCACCAAAATGGTCGGACGACAAGGTACTACAACAATCAGAATGCCATGTATCACAACAACCACGCTGGGAGATACAACGGTCAAGGGACACTGTATCATAGGAATAGCAGGGCGTATCAGAACCCGGTGGACTTGGACCCGTACACAGGGAGGCAGAACTATCAGGAGCAGAGATATGTTGTTCCGCTTAACACTCAGCAGTTTGTCTTTCCACAAATTCCCTTGCCGCATCCGAGGTTGCTAATGGAGTGATGGCATAGTCGGTACATCCGCGGCTACGACCCCAATGCCCGCCAGGTTAAACGTTATGGATATTCCGACACATACCGAAGGGAAGTCGTAGCGGACCCGTCTTGCTGTGTTATCACTTAAACCTCCCTCCCTCCCTC
>QFET01009056.1:0-15071 GCA_003316355.1 Tuber calosporum | reverse complement strand
AAAAAAAAAAAAAAAAAAAAAAAAAGCTGCAAGACCGTAAGTTAGAGAGTGGTCAACAGCGGACTGTCAATATAAATGGAAATACTAAGTTGCGAACAAAAACAACCAAGAGTGGACAGAAAATACTATCTCACAACGATAAGATATCCAGAGCTGATAATCGAGATTTATCCCCAGCACGAATGGGCTGGCTTTATAGAGATTACCTACGTACTCGATACCCTCAGAAGCTTCCGAATCTTCAAAACTCCCGTTTTTGAGAAAATTAGACACCAAACTGTACTTCATTCCACAAAGCTTACTCATTGATCAACGCAAATCCCCTGCTTTGCCACCACTAGTTTTCCGATTTTGCATCGATACCACAGTACAATACCCAATCTTGTTGATTGTCTAATCAACTTAAAAGTAACGGCAGGGACACATGACCACCGGACAACAATAAACTAGGCGCCGTGCCTGTTCGACTTATCAGAGGGAGGGAGGGAAAAAGGAACCAAACAGTAAACTAGAGAAAGCCGCCGGCCCTTTAGTACGCGTGTTGTGTAGCACAACTCATACAAATATATCTCACCATTGCCGTCGCAAACGAAAATCTTCTAAATCGGTACCAACCTCACACCCCCAAACCCCCACCCACCGCAAATCTGCCCATCATTCCTTCCATCCCTTGCCAAACAACTAACCACGACCCCAACACACCCACCAGCCCCAACCTCTATCTCCGCATCTCTAGAAATCTCAAACCACTCACTATCAGTGTTCTGTTGCCCCCCCATAGCCCATTGCTGGGTGGTGACCCTAACCCTCACCGCATCGGGGTATAGTAGCACAGGAACCACGTCTGGGGAAATGTGCCTATCGACGAAGCGATTCGTGAACGTCTTTGCATCATATGGTTTCCCCGCTGAGAGGACTAAGTTGTCTGGGGGGCGGAGGGGGGGTGATGGAGACGTCGGCGTTGAAGAGCGGAGGATGAAGCGGATCTTGTAGCGGCCGGTGTGCACGCCGGAAATTAGTGTTCGGAGGTCTACTGACGAAGCGAGGGCGTGGTTGCAGGATAGGATTTGCGCCTCGGCGCGGGTGCCATCGAGGTCCAGGTCTTCCAGGACAGGTATCGGACTTGTGCGGCTGTTTCCGGGCAGGTTTGGGAGAAACATGTTTTCCAACGACCAACTCGCTGCCTTTTCCCCTATGGGCGTTGGGGCGATAGTGAACCTCGCGGCAGAACACACAACAACTCTCCTCTCAGCAGAAATCCCCACGATCGTTCTAGCCAACTTCTGCATACGTATGACCTGATCAGGGTCGTCGAGGTATCGCCGCGTAACACTCCCCATCTCGTCTTCCTTCATCCATTGCTCCAGAGAGATCTCGCCAAGGCTGGAATCAACGTCCCAGCGATAATATTCTGTCTGCCCATCCCTATACATCCTCTGCACCTCATTATCAACTCTCGCCGTACTGGTTGCCATCGCCACTAGCGCACCCACGAGTGACAATTCGTGGCCGAAGGGTAGCCAACGCGATGGACGCTTTATAGCTGGGATGGTTTGTAGACCTGTGCCAATGCTGACTATTACGCCAATTTCCCGGCCGGGCCAGCGGCTTTTGGCCTCGAAGTCGATTTCAGCACACGGAGAATTGTAGCCGAGACCGCCGTCAATGTAGGTAATCTTGGCCGTACCGAAAGTGATCTCGTCGAAAAAGGTTGGGGCTGCGGAGGTTGCTCGCAGGGCTTGCCAGATTTTAGTTTTGCGATCCAGGAGATCGTTCGTGTGAAACAGTTTTGGTACACCTACGGCGTGCTTGTAGACTGCTACCACTATGCCGTGTCAGCCCAGCTCGGGGGATCGTGTACCGGGCGTGTCCAGATTTGGCGCTGAATCGGGTCCGGGAGTGAGGAAGGGATTGCTGTTCGTGGATGTTGGCCGGGTTTTCTTCTCTATTACTTCCTGGACACCTCCACTGTGGGTTACTTCTAATTTGGCGAGTTGGTCGGTGTCCACTCGACGACGGATTTCCCTCTCATATAACGAGAGGGTCTCGTCAAACATTTTCTCCTCCGGGTCGAATCCGTTCTCGGCCAGCACTCGTTTGATAGCCTTCTCCAATACTGCCCCTCAGAATCGAGCCCCTGCAAGCCGAACCGGCGTTCCAAATATCTTGATTGAACGGTCCTTGCTGAATATTTCCTCTGATAGCCGAGTGTAGATATCTATACATGTCGGTACGTCTAAGCGCAAACGGGAGAGTAAAATGGCGATAATTCCAACGGTAGATGTCCCGCCGATGATATCAAAGTATTGACACGGCTTCAATGGCGTGTCGTCATGCTTCGGACGAATATTAGAGGATTTCTCCTGCTGCGATACCATGTTCATAATATCCTGTAGTATCATAAGCGAGCTCAATCCACGGACTCCCCCGCCATCGAGCGAGAGGATTCTGAGCGGCGGTAGATTCAGCTGAGCCATTGCCTGCGATAGCAACTTGTGTGCAGCAGATTGGTGAAGAAGAGGTGCGGGAAATGCAGTTCCCTTTTATTGCTCGGGGTAATGGTAGCCGCTTTTCGGCCGTAAGCAACTACAGAGGCTTTGCAGAAACGAGCAGCTTCCAATCCTAGCAAGCCTGACTCGCACTCAGCCTTACACGTACCCGGATGTCTCACCATCCATGCAATGCTAACAACGCGCCACAATTATCACGATGACTCTCAAGGCCGGGGCAAACTGCCCCCGGGAGAACCAACTATAAGGCGCCGGGCACGATGCCTTACTACTGGCACAATCAAGGGGGAAGTCGGCAGGCTAGGCTCCATAGGTATTTGACCAAACATTCGGGCCGATACATCCACAATCAAAATATCTTGTATCGAGCACGTTTATCCGGGCATAGAATAATGGGAGCAAAGGAAAAAAGAGAGTAAACCAATTACCCTCCCAGTTGACTCCTCCGAAAGTTTGAGCGGCCACCCTTCTCATCGGTGGAGAGGTCGTTCTGAGGAAGGAGCGGTGATGCAGAAAGGCACTCTCAAGAGTGGTTACCTCCATGAACACTTCTGGCCATAGCTACATCATGAGCCTTTTCAGCGCCCGGGATCATCGCCGGTCACTCGCATGAAACGAAATGCAAAGGAGAACGAAAAAGCGGGCCAAGCATGATAAATAAACCCCATAAATTCTGTAAACTGCAAGGTGGGTGAAAGACAGTAGTCTATAGGAAAACAGAACCCCGTCGTCCCCCCGTACTTTTACCCGTCGCCACACATCTCCACCTCTTTTCCGGTCATTCTCCCACTTCCCTTCCATTCTCCCGGGCTAACAAAGGACTCTCCGGCATACAGCCTTCCCGCCTGTACCGTACCCGCACCGTTTCCTATCCTACTCCCGAACGGTTTCCATGCCTTTTCCATACGGTCGCTCGTGCATGCCGAGCAGAATACGGGGTTTCCAAGAGTGCCCTACCAAAGATAACTAAAACTATCTAAACCTGCACACTGAAGCGAGGGTGCGCACAGTAAATGCTATTTCTCGTTGTCATAGCGTTATATCGTGCATGTGCGGTGCCTCAGTACTATGCATAGGCCCTTTGCAGAATATGCAAGCTTGGAATATTTCTGCAAATATCCGAGAATTACAAGGAGTCCAAGAGCTATAAGCCCTCAGGAGCTTCCGGGAGGCTAAGGAATTCCATAGATCCATCCAGTATCCACCAACAGCATTTCACATTAATGGATAATATCGTGAGACACTGAATACTCTGGTTGGCGGCTATGAGCCTACCCTCAGAGGCGCGATGTGGCGCAGATGTGGCGCAGGTTTTAGCGGTAGATAGTATGTGGCTTCCAATGACTGATTCTGTATAAGTGGCGGGTGTCCCCACACTCTGCCAGAAGGGCCAGAATTACTCAAATCCTGCAGTACCACTCCGAAAGCAACACAACCAAATCACCTACTCAGAGAAGTAAGTCTGCCTAATATCCTATTATATCTCCTACCGGTTCAAGTATCGGAGACTAACTTGCAAAACCTACAAGGAGCGAAAAAGTGCTAGTTGCAAGACCAAGATTGTTTATCTCTTACTAGTCGCGAAGCATTCGTCATGGAATTCATCTGTACTTTGCTACCTCATTCTATTCAAGTTCTTGCCGGTGAATACTTGCTAATTGAACATTCTGGTAACAGCATTCTTTTCCACTTATGCGAGCCCCTTAAGCAATTTTTCTGGGGTTTGCATTTCCGCTGCTGTTGTTATCTGGCAGACCAAGAAGGTGGGTGAAGGGCTCAAGCAAGACGTCAATGGAGTTGAGCAGCGGCTTAGCGGAGACATCGCTGGAGTTGAGCAGCGGCTCAGCGGAGGCATCGCTGGAGGTGAGCAGAAACTTAAGGAAGTTGAGCAGCGGCTCAGCGGAGGCATCGCTGGAGTTGAGCAGCGGCTCAGCGGAGACATCGGTTGAGCAGCGGCTCAGCGGAGGCATCGCTGGAGTTGAGCAGCGGCTCAGCGGAGACATCGCTGGAGTTGAGCAGCGGCTCAGCGGAGGCATCGCTGGAGTTGAGCAGAAACTTAAGGAAGTTGAGCAGCGGCTCAGCGGAGGCATCGCTGGAGGTGAGCAGAAACTTAAGGAAGTTGAGCAGCGGCTCAGGGGAGACATGGGCCGACTTGAGATATGCCTCAGGGGAGACATCAACCGACTTGAGTTCTGCCTCAAGGCAAACATCGATGGATTTCAGCAGCAACTCAAGGAAGTAGAGCAGGGGCTTAGGGGAAACATCGACCAACTCAAGATGTGCCTCAAAGGAGACATCAATGGAGTTGAGCAGCGGCTCAGGGGAGACATCGACCGACTTGAGGCGCGGCTCAAGGCAGACATCAATGGAGTTGAACAGCAAGTTAAGGAAGCTGAGCAGCGGCTCAGGGCAGATATTAATGGGGTCAAGGGAGACAACCAAGATTTTGCCCCTGTCAAAGCTATCCCAAATGTCAGAAAGGATGACGAGATGTGAGTTCAGGGCAGGTCGCAGATCCGATTCCCTGATTAGACTGACATCCCGGAGTCGGTTTGCAATTGCAATGATGTTTTTGTATTCTTAGTTTGGTTGCCCTGTCAGCACTTTTGACAAGGGCCATCGCTAGAGCCCTTTTCTATCCTATCTATATTCTTAGCATAAAGCAAAAGCGTAGTTGTTCTCGGCCATGAATCACTTAATGCTTATCCAGGGAATTGTTGAAGCCGGGTTGGCAAATCAGGATACTAAATTCCATTGAAGCAATTGCCGAGAATACCCGATTTTAACCTTTTTTGTTCCGGATCCGAATGTTACGGAAACGCGAAGGCTGCTATGGTGAACAGAAGATGATCTTTGGATTCATTTTGTTTTCATATAATTACTTGTGTTTTTTCCAGATATGTGACCGGAGTTGCAAGCTACCCCGATTACTTTCTCCCATTCAGGCATTCGGTCATTAGATTAACCCATATTTATTCTCTACCCAGGCTCTATAATACCAACCTAATAGTGACTTACCTAGCCACAGACGTCTAGATATTATGCCAACCATCCCTAGTGATACCCGATACCCTCTACTCGAGTTTCCAAGTTTCAGCCAACTCCTGCAGGAGCAATCCGCAATGCTCGAGGTCTTTTGTAGGACCTTATCAGCCCTGGTGTACCCGCCGTGAGTCCTAGACTGCTACTGGTCAAGCACCACCGACATTCACAACACTTGGGTGGAAACTCTTGGAAATCCCGGATCTGCATCAAAGTATCATCCAACAAGCCAGGATACACACATATCTCCCCGAACGACATATATATCCGGGGACCCACAAAAACCTGCCATCCATAGCCGATAAACGGAATTTAAAGGATCGTAGCGCAGATGAGAAAAAGAACTTAAGCAACAAACTGAAAGAAGTCCTACGAACAATCCATATTCACGGATAAAAGCAGTCTCCGATGGTGGTTGCCGAAGGCCATGATATGAAAGCACAAACTAAGCCAAACTCTCCATACAGGATGACAGATGGCAGCCTGTAGAAAGGAAATAAAATCCTCACTGCCGTCGTGTGGCTGATTGGAAATCTCTGTGCTGCTCGGCGAACTTCGGCACATTTCCGTTCCCGAACGGTATCCGTTACGGAAGGCTACGGGAGGCAAAGGACGGCAATATGGTTTTGGGAGCCAATGAGACTGCGGAGAGGCTCTGGAGGCAAAGGCGGAAGAGTGGGAGTCGGTACGGACATGTCCATTGTTTGCCTTTATGGGAACATGGAGAGCAACATGTGTTGAAGGATGTGATCGCTTTTATGATTTCATAATACATACACCTATCTTCACCGATAGTTCAGGAAGAATGAGCGATAAAGTTCCCAACTCCCCCAAAGTCCCATTATCCTGATCGTGTTTCCCTGCTGCCCGCCTAAAATGGCTAGCAGCAGAGGGCTTGGGAACAGCTAACCATAACCGTACTCCCCAGAACCACATACTCCAGAACCCCATTTCCCATAGGTGATCCAACAATGCTATGATATCATACAATATACAAAATATACAAGTATCATACCAGGGATAAGGTTTTCGCACAGTTAATTTAGGTTAACCTGCAAAACAATCCCTGTCTTGTAGGAAAACATCTTTCCTGGCACTTGTACTCGTACCGCTCCCCGAGCCTTCTCCCAACAAGCCGCACTAAACCACCTTCAGTAGCACCATTACCCCCCCCAGGCAAGTTTTGCTCCACATGATATCAGCATGCAATAACAATCCCAGCCGTTCAACCCCACATTCTTTTCCTTCTTTTGCGGACTAAATCCCTAGTTTTTTCCCCTCCACCACCGAAAGTGACCAAAGTTAAAAAGGCTACTGGACTAGGGAAAGGTAGTTCTAGAAGACTAATATTCGCATGTGGTTGAAGAAGGAAAAGCAACCAAGACCAAACAAACTGTCATAAATCTTTTCATAAATTTCTCAAGAAATCTGCATTCACGAGATTCCGGAACGCATTTTATAAGGTTCGGAAATCCCAACTTTGAAACGACGAGTTGCCAGAGAACACAGCGCTGTGCAAACCATAAGGGGTTTCAATACCCGTATGCCAAACGGGGCCTAAGATTACTCTCCAAGTATGACACTTGTATGATATGGAGCTTATCCCCCTCGTCATATGAAAACATTTTCTATGTGCAACCAGGAATTCCACCGGCATCTGAATATTTACCATCTCTTTGGAATCTCTATCACAGACCCCCCAAAAGGATTCCCAGGCGAAAAGTGAGTCTTCCTTTGACCCTAGCCCACGAAACCTTGACAATGTTTCCAGCAGCCTTAACCCCCATCTGGCTTAGGTTTTTATACTTGGTGTTAATAAGCGCTTAAAAGCAATATTCACCATCCAATCTCCCCTAGAAATTGGAAACGCTGATGTGCATTTCCCGCTGTGAGCGGCCCTTGAAATTAGGGGAGCTGCGTTATGCGCTGGGAGTAGAATTAGGAATGGACTTTAACATCGACAATGTCCCTTCGATACAGACTGTACTGGGCAGTACTTTGGGGCTTGTTACAATTGACGAATGGACACCATCGGCCCACCTAATACATTCCACACTTCAGGAGTACCTTGAACATCCAACCCTATTTGTAACTGCTCACTCGATGGTGGCTGAAATCTGCCTCACCTATCTGAACTCTCGCTCAATCCAGGCATTGACAGCAAACACCGATGGAGTGCCAGCGACAAGACCGTTTCTTGAATATGCTACAAGTTTCTGGGGAACCCATGCAGCAAGGAAAGTGACGGAGCCAGTGAATTCTCTAGCTTTGCGACTCCTTGAGGGATGCGGGGACCATTTATCTGCTCTTATTCTCTGCCAAAAGAGGATGTGGTGGCCATGGGGCTATCGGAATGATATTTGTGGAGGTTGTGGACTACACTGGATGGCAGTTTTAGGGATTGTAGAAATTGCGATCGCTATGCTGGAGGTGAAAAGATGGGACGTGAATGCCAAGCCTTCCAATGGGACAGCCCGAGTCCAAAAAGAGCCAACCCGACCCAGCCCAAGAAGAGATAGCCCAGGCTAACACAGTGGGCGGGTGGGTAAAAGAAATGAAATCAAATATGTGATTGCATTTGAGTCTGTGTCAATAGAAAACCCACTCTCGGGTCACAACCTCAAATAATTTATTTAAGTTTAACCACCTAGCTAGTCATATAGAGTATATATTCAGCAGCTCAGAAAATATTATTTATCAACTAATGACCTCTCCAGAACATTTTATATGAAAAAAAACTAAAACTTTGAGAAATATACTTTTTACCATATAAAATAACTCCATCTTTCTGGGTACCTGTAAATTAAATAATAATAGTGAAAAGGTAGGCAGGTGTTGAGCTATTTAGCTTTAAAGGTAACTGTTGTAAAATACTACCAGAAAATAGGTGGCTTATGTAATATTATTCATAGTAGGTCAATGTAACTTATAAAACATATATGTTTCTCTACCCACAAAACTAGATGTAAGGATACATAAATAAATATTCTTTTCAAGTTTCAACTTCATATATTAAGGCTAGTGTATTTGAGTTAAATTTTAATTGTTTTAGATTCATATTAATTTTTTTTTTTTTTTTTGATTGTGTAGTTGCTCTTCAAGGATATGATCAACATAAAAAGGGACCTATCCCCCAACATTTTTCAAAGGTTGCTCAGGTTGCAACACATTTTCCTGCTCTCAACCATACCACCCAACATTCAGATTTTAATTGGCACAGGCTCATTTGTCTGAAATTATTAGAATACATGATGGATGATAGGAATAATTGGAGATCGAGATAGAAGTAATTTATGAATAGAAGAAAGGTAAAGAAGGCCCAGGGGTGAGAGGGGTTCGGGTTGGAAGATATGAGGTGAACTGGATGGACTTTGATAAGCAATCTTCCCTCATAACATAGAACATATCAGTAAGCCGTGTGCTCAGTTTAGAACATTGCGTGAACCTACAATCGAGTGCCAGAGCAAACATAATTCTTAAGATAATACCTGCAAGACAGGATGTCTCAAATGAAAGAGGAAATGCTTGCAGTCAGACAAAAATATAGGCAAGAAGTATTTCTAGTGTGGTGGCAATTCGGTCCCCGAGGGCACTGACCCTTGTGCCTCTAGGCTACGTTATTTTGAGCCCCGTCGATAGGTCTCGTTATTTTTTGATAGGGAATGATTGGATAGCACTGTTGTGCAACGCCAACCTGGTGAACCCTATGTTCTGCGATCGCTCAGCTCCCACCCCCCTCCTCACACTCTTTCACGACATCACTCCGATACCCGATCAAGTCTCCCCCGAAAACAAGTTCCAGCAGCCAAACTGATACGCGAGACAAAATGAATCCGGTGGCACATCAAAACCCCGTCATTTCAATAAACAGCAACTGTGGTCATATCACCGGCAGTTTCAATAATGTATGGAATAAATGCAATATATCGGTGTCGGATGAGAAACGCCAGGTTCTAGAGTGGTTATCTCCGTTGGCATCACGGGAAAGGCACCAGGCGGTTCGTGATAAGCGGGAGGATGGAGTGGGAGACTGGCTGCTTCACACCCAAGGGTTTTCTACATGGCGTACATTACAGAACGAGGCGGCGAAGCCTGTCCTATTATGTTATGGAGATCCTGGGGTTGGAAAGACGTATATGAGGTATGGGCCGCTGTAACCCCAAGTGAATGCAATGCTAAAAAGCAGCATAGCTCTCTTGTGATAGATACACTTTGTGATGAGCTTGGTGGAGACAATGTGGCTATCGCTTATGTGTACTGCGACTATAGCACTCCGAATGTGCAATCTGCGGGCACTGTATTGGGGTCATTGTTGAGGCAGGTTGCCGGAGTGCTGGGACAGATCCCGGATGATGTGCAAAAGGCGTTTGAGCGAGCGAAAGGACAGGTAGACGGTTGCGGGCTCCGGGTTCGCGAGATCCTCGAGATGCTGATCCAATCTCTATCATGTTTGAAACGGAGCTTCATATGTATCGACGCTTTGGACGAGTTTCCACTAAAGTGCCGGCCTCAACTTTGGGAATCTTTACAGCACGTTGTCCGGCAGTGCCCAAACACACGACTATTTATCACTGGAAGGCCACACATACGCGACGAAGTAGCGAAATATTTCCCCGGGGCTGCCGGGATGTTGCGGATAAGTCCCAGCAAGGGCGATATTGGGTTATATCTTAGGATGAGGTTGAGCAGAGACCCAGAGTTGAATGCCATGAACGAGGGGCTGCGAGCTGATATTCTCAGAGTTATCCCGAAAAAGATCTCAGCAATGTATATATTATTCCGGGATCTTAAATCGCGTAGGCTAGGTTAATAGTGATCTCTAGATTTCTTCTTGTTCGAATCAATGTGGACGCAATCCTCGCAGAGGCGACTATTCACCAGAGGAGACAAGCACTTCATAGGGTGGCCAATGGCCATGGTTTACGGGATGCATACGACACAACATTGGATCGGATAAGACAGCAATGTGGAAGCAAAGCAAAGTTAGGGATGGAAACGCTGATGTGGATTTCCCGCTGTGAACGGCCCTTGAAATTAGAGGAGTTGCGTTATGCGCTAGGAGTAGAATTAGGAGTGGACGACTTTAACATCGACAATGTCCCTTCGATACAGACTGTACTGGGCAGTACTTTGGGACTTGTTACAATTGACGAATGTACATCAACGGTCCGTCTACTACATTACACACTTCAGGAGTACCTTGAACATCCAACCCTATTTGTAACTGCTCACTCGATGATGGCTGAAATCTGCCTCACCTATCTGAACTCTCGCTCAATCCAGGCATTGCCACCAAACGTCGATACAACACTAGCGACAGGACCGTTCCTTGCATATGCTGCATGTTTCTGGGGAACCCATGCAGCAAGGAAAGTGACGGAGCCAGTGAATTCTCTAGCGTTGCGACTCCTCGAGGAATACGATACCCATGTATCTGCTCCCATTCTATGGAAAAAGGGGGCGGGGTGGTGGCGGTATTGTTATCCGAAAGGTATTCCGGGAGCTAGTGGACTACACTGGATTGCAGTTTTAGGGATTGTAGAAATTGCTATCGCTATGCTGGAGATGAAAAGATGGGACGTGAATGCGCGCGATTCTAGTGGTGGTACACCACTAATGTGGGCTGTTCACGATGAAGATTTCCGGATGGTGGAGCTATTTCTAAAGCAGGAAAATATCGAACCAGACGCGGTAAATAAACAGGGCCGCACAGCATTTTCATTGGCTACTGAGTCAGGCAATGGAGCTATAATCGATATACTCCTGGAACGCAAAGATGTCAATCCCGACTCATTGGATAACAGGGGCCGCACACCCCTATCATATGCTTCCGAGTGGGGACATGAAGGCGCCGTGAAGCTACTTCTACAACGCAAGGATGTAAATTCCAATTTAGGGGATATCAATGGCGAGACGCCCCTATCGTATACTCTTGCTCCCGACAGTGCAGAAATAGGTATTTTGGAACTATTCCTAGAACGCGGGGATATTGATCCCGACCCATTGCATGACGATGGCCGTACACCCCTATCATATGCTGCCGAGTGGGGACATGAAGACGTCTTGAAACTACTTCTACAACGCAAGGATGTCAATCATGATTCAGCGGATAATGGAGGCCGAACATCCCTATCGTATGCGGCTAGTTCTGAGCGGGCGGAAGAGGGTACTTTAAAACTACTCCTAGAATGCGGGGATGTCAATCCTGACCTACCGGATGATAAAGACCGCACACCCCTATCATATGCTGCCGAGTGGGGACACGAAGGCGCCGTGAGGCTACTTCTACAACGCAAGGATGTCAATCCCAACTCATTGGATAACAGGGGCCGTACACCCCTATCATATGCTGCCGAGTGGGGACATGAAGGCGCCGTGAGGCTACTTCTACAACGCAAGGATGTCAATCCCAATTCAGCAGATAACAGTGGCAAAACACCCCTATCGTATGCTGTCGGGTGCAGAAATGAGAATGCAGTCAAGCTACTTCTAGGACGCAAGGATGTCAATCCCAATTCAGTGGATAATGGTGGCCAAACACCCCTGTCGTATGCCGTTGATCGTGAGTGGGTGGAAGAGGGTATTTTGAAACTGCTCCTAGAACGCAGGGATATTGAGCCCGACTCTTCGGATAACGGGGGCCGCACGCCCCTATCATATGCTGTATTGTGGGGACATGAAGATGCAGTGAAGCTCCTTCTGGAATGTGGGAATGTCAATCCCAATACACAGGATGATAATGGCCAAACACCTCTATCATATGCCACCCGGTATGAACACCGGTCTGTACTGAAACTGCTGTTGGAATATGGAAAACTCAATGGCGTATCATTTTAAGCCCGTGGCTGGATGACGGCCTATGTTCGTGTCCAGAATACTCCAAAACAAGAGGTATCAGCTCCCTACCAACCCCGGAAGATGTTACTCCTTGCGCCCGGATATGGATGTGGGTGACCGGGCATCCAGGGATTCTGGAACCCTGAGTTTACCACCCTTATATTCAATAGAGGTATGAATTTGGCATGCAAATCGCTCAAACAAGCGAGAAGCCTGATACCTGTAGCACTCCCCTTAGCACCCAATCTCACGCCGACCCCGACATCCGACACTTCCCCGGACCCTACTATCCTGACCCCTTCAAGGCCAATAAAATGTGATCGAGTAACCCCACCGCCTTTGCCTCGTTCTAAGCGCAAGTGTTTCACTCTACCTTAACATTCTCGAGAATGCCCATTATCCCCACAAATGAGCATATACGATCTTGCCACATAATCACCACCCCAGCATGCACACCTACTGCATCAATCCACCCCTCTACGTCTCCATCGCTCACTGAGACACAGCGTCCATACCCACTCCACGGAAATCAGTTTCCGGCCTTTAATGTCTCAATTTCTTTCCTCATCAGGTATCTAACGAAGGCCTCGGCTCCGACCAACTATGGTTTGAGCGGGGATATATACCAGTGGCCATTTCCTACAGGCTACTTCCTATTCCCCATATGGCTTTCTCCTCCCCACAATTTCCTCCAGCTTGCCTTGCCTTTCACTTCCCCCAAGTGGATGCCTGTGGGAGTCAATTACCCCTGATTTTTATACTATGTAACAGATTTTTCTCTCTCTCATTCTTTCCTTTATTTCTCCCTTTTGTCTTCCTACTTGTTTGTGTTTATTTTACGTTGTGAGTCTACGGGAAGGGATGGACCGGTATTCTTTATTTATTTACTTATTTATTTCTAGACGGGGGAGACGGGAGTTCATTTCAACCCACTCAAAATTAGATTCGGGGCGTATTGCAGAGCTGTTTACATATCACTTGCGCGTTTTCAGTATCCATTTCCATCCAATCGACTCTACAAGATTCAAGCCATGATATCCAGAATTTCCAAGTTAAAGAACAAAGAAGACAAGAAACCTCTTTCAATGCCAGAGCCCTTTCCAAAGGTTGCGTGCACACGCACCCGAAGCCGCAGATGATCAACTCACTGCACCCCCTACCGAGAGCTCTTGATGGCCCTAAGGAATACGACATCCGGCCACCTTCCCCTCTACTGGGAGCACAGCATCCTAGTAGCCAGCTCAAAATTTCCGAATATCCCACAGATCCATAAAAAACGATTATCCGGAACGAAACGAAAAACCGTCGGGCTGAAAAAAGTCCAGACACCGGAAACGGAACCTGCTAAGTGAGCGACTCTTTGTGACGCTCTGCAATCGCCGCCATGTTGCTTTTCCAAGACCGAATAGGGGATGTCCTGTTAACGCCAATGCAGAAATTCACGAGGAAGAGTGAGATTGTTGGGGCTCGGTAAGCACGTCAGATTTGATATCTGTTTAGAGCGGTGTGGTAGAGGTACGGTTCAAGAAGGGAAGAGTGTGGACCATATGGCACAGGCAAATGCAATAGTGGTCGTGCATTAGCATTTCCAAGCTAGCATGTAATCGATTATGAAGTAGTAAAAAGAGGTGGAATGAGTGAGGAAATATATCAATTTCAGCTTATGGTACAAATTCTGAGTTTGAAATTCTGTTATAACTTTAACATATTTTTGTAGCTTCTTCCTTTAAGTCGTCAGTGCCATAAGCAATACTCTCACTCACTATAAGTTGATTTAACACCTATGAGGCTGGAGTTATTGTAGTTCCATTTAATACTGGTTTTGGGCAGCGACCCCTTTGTCCCATAGCTTGGTAGTGCTGTTTTCATTTCCTGATTCTGGTTATTTTTGTTTTTTTTGTTAAATCCATGGTTTTATTCGTACTAAGTACAGGAAAATCCTGGCATTCACCCTGAGGTATGGCCTAAAAACCCGAATAATATAAGAAACTTCACCTCCCCCATAAAATAACAAATAACAATAGAAACACTATCATAAACATCAAGTCATCAGCCCCAGGGCGAAAATTCAAAATCAGGGCATCAGGTCTGAGTCTCTTGTAAACGGAAAAATCCCCAACCTAACTGGAAAGTTCAACCTATTCTGCATTACAAAGGAAACAAAACCCTTTATCAAGGATTCCCTTTATCCCCTCATTCCCATAGGGCTGAGCCTGTGCTTATATCAAACATGCCCTGATCTACCTACTCCTTTGGCCGAGCCAGGCCGGGGCAATCAGTAATCACCTGTTAGAAGGTCTGAAGTGACTGTAGACATAGGTCACAAGTCGGATCCTGGTCCTGGCTGGATGTTAAGGTTCGACTATCTATATCGCGCAACCGGCAATGATATATGATTCAGTCTATCAAGACACTTGCTCACTACTATTGCGACTACTCCAAGTCCAATAGTTTTCCCGAGCACTTGATAGAAGAATCCGACAGTCAACTTTAACTAGAGGTCGCTAGAGGGAGAGCGGAATGAAGGTTTGATTTGATAAAGTTATAGATAGGAAATAACAAAGATGGTTGCGTGAAGAGCTATCTACCTGTCCCCCTATGGGTCCTTATATAGGCCTCTTCTCCCAACCCTAAACCTTATGGCTGTGCAAGTGCGCAGCCATGTGAAACTCATACATCATA